>JAEMPF020029464.1:0-7500 GCA_022496165.2 Catalaphyllia jardinei | reverse complement strand
TCCTACTTTCATATCTCTTCACAACATAGTTTGGATCCTCATGAACCAAAGCCTGCAAGATGCAAGTACATGTATATGACAACAATATGACAGTGTCAAACTTGTTTGAAATGCACTTGAGTCCACATAAACACAAAAAAAGACGACCATTAACCAACAACTAACCCGCAAATACTCTGCTTGTACCCTGGGATTGTGTTCTTCAGCATTTGCTCTTTCCTCTAACTGCTGTATTCGTCGAACAGAATATGAATGCAAACCTCTTCTCTGGATGTGAACTAAAAACACACAAAGAAAACAAAATTTATAAAAAGAGTAGAATTACCAAATTACCAAAGTGTAGAGCTGTTTCTAGAAGTTGAATAATTTTTGATTCACTTTTGAGGATTTGAGATCATTTATTTCCCAAGTCAAGACTAAAGCTACCATAATAATATTTATGGTTTTATTTTCCTCAGGACAAAACTGCTACTTAACAAAACAGAAAGAACACTGGTGAATTTTTACAATTTTCAGTTTCTCTCTTATTTCCACAACTCCATGCACATTCATGTAATTCTCAATAGAGAAACAACATTTTTTAATTTACAAAACATGTTTCGACATTCTCATGTCATGTTCAGTTGCAAATGAGCTTTTAACGGTTGTACAATCATGTAATTATTGTTAGCAGCAGCCAGCCAAAAAGATTCTAATACATCTACACTGCACTTTCCTGTAATCTGTATTGATCACCGTATTTTAGTAAATAAAGGAACTGTAGAAATTTACTGATTTAACACTATTCTATCCCCCCACTTACATGATGTGTGTAGCCATGGTAGTTTTGTAAAAGATGACATGAAAATAGATGACTTGAGTCTTGGAGGACTAGAGCTGGGTGAACTTAGACTTGAAAAGCCTGTCAAAGAAAGGTACAATGTACTGTATGTCAGTAAACAGAGTCCAAAGATTCAGGCTACTTGCTAATTCTTGACCATCATTAGTGTGAGCCGCAAATGTGAAGACAACAATAAAATGTTCACTTGGAAGCTAGATTTCTAACCTTACAAGAAGAAAACAAAGTTTACATGACGTTTGCATCCAGTCAATTTCATTCATGGGCAAGGTTAACTACAGTAAAAACCTGCATGTAAGAACCTACTTTTTTCCAAGTTTGGCAAAACAGGTTCTTATATTTGGGGATAGTTATTGGCAATTTAGGCTAAATTAGGTTCTTAATTAGGTTCTTAAGTTTTCAGTAGAAACCATTCCTGAAAGAGCAGAAAAAACAGGTTTGGTCCTTTGTTACAGCATTTGTTTACAACTGTCTTGTCATGAGCCTTATGCAAGACTATCTATATACAAAGTATCTTTTCTGAAGAATTTTATGTTTCTCAAAGTCACCAAAGTTATACTTTATAGTTAAAAATGCTTATGAAAATATCCCATAACTCGCATACATGTGTACAAGAACCTACATGTAATAAATTTTGCTTGGCTAAACAGGTACTTATATTTTGGGGTATAAAAATGGGAAATTTCTGCCAGCAGGTTCTTAAATCAGTACGTTTTTACATGCAGGTTTTTACTGTATCTTTGTATCCCAAGTGTGCACAATTTTTTAAACCATAATTTTGAAGTTTCTCACAATAATGCATCCATGAACATTTTGCATGTTGAAACTGTTTCTTCTTTAATGTATGACATCTCACGTTTGTCATCTACAGTGTAATATCAGTGGATTTTGCATTTCTTTACTAAACAGATCAATCCAAAATCTTCCGGATCATGGTGCATCAAAGGAGCCAAAGAATCTACTTCCGGAGTGGATTCTTCAGTTCCTTTGATACACTGTGACCTGAGAGATCTTGGTTTGATCTGTCTAGTAAAGAAACACAAAATCCGTTTTCAGATTCTTTCCGATTTAAAAATCCAATCTTGGATTTTCTTAAAGAAATGCATCCTGAGTAAGGTAAACCCAATTTAACTTTTTTTTCTGATTACCAGTAAGAAGTCAAGGTCAAGATTGCACCTTACCGTGCTTGTTTTTGAAGAAGGATTCTGACGAGACATGAGACACTGTCCATGGACTGCTGCTGCTACTGTGTGTGTTACAGTGGCAGACAGACAGAGGTGTAGTAAGCTGTGTCAATAAATCAGCAGGAACTGAAGATACACCAAATTCATCAAGAAATGTAGTATATGGATCCTAAAAACAAACCCAACATGTCAGTAAGAATGTTCACTTACTTATAATACACATGTTCTTATGAGTTGCACCTGCTAGGATTCCAGATACATGTACATGTATTAGTTTTACTATGATTATCAGTTGAGAAATGCGTGACAGGGCTTTGGTGAAAAAGTTTCGGCATTAGAATTAGTGTTGTCATGGACAACTTTCCTTGTTTCCAGTGGTAACAATATCAACAGCTGTGCATTACATGTACTGTAGCTACAATTTTGCACACTTTGCTACAAATAACTTCAAAAGCCAACCAGCTGCCTCTGACCACAACACAATTATGATGTTAAAACATGGTTACCAAACTTCTTCTGCACTTAAATAGACTGATAATCGTAGTATAATGTAAGTGTAAGGTGCCAATCATGTCCAGAAATTCTTGACTGTATGCTGTAACAACCCAAGAGTATACATGTACTCACTTGATTACCGCTGCCTGTCTCCAAATCTGATGTGGTCACATGGTTTTGTTCTGTTTTTGATTTTGCCTTTTTAATATGTTGTGTTTTTGTCTGTGCATATGACATATATCTTCCCACTGATGAGTTCTTAAAAGTATTTAACAAAGTGGTAACTTGAGTAAGAAGTCCTCCAGCCTGGAAAAAACAAAGACCTTAAAAATACAATAACAAGGGTGTCTTGCATGTGTATAATTTTTATTTATGAGCCATAAAATTAAATGAAAAATACCATTAATTAATACAAATCTCTATTAGACTAGAGTGTAAGGGAGTCGTATGTTATAAATTAAAAAAGCAAGAATGATTCCACACTAAGGGTAAATGGCATGTGTACACTGTATACGGGATGAAGCAAACTGACCAGGTGCGAGGAACAAATTTTCACGCCTGGTTTGACCATCAAGTCGCTAGAGGAAAATTTTTCTTTCAAAAAGATCAGTTCAATTTGCCCATTGTGAAAACCAGTTTCCCAACTGCTAATAATGTTAATGAACCTCCCCCGCATGTTGACAAACAAACTTAATTATTTGCATGTATTTTTTGAAATTTCAACACATGTGAAAGATATTTGAACTGTTTGTAGATGGGACTTAAAATCTAGATTATAACAAGGAAAGCATACAGAAATTACAGTACCGGCTGAAACTATTTAACCGTTTACCAAGGTTTTGCCGTGGCGGATTCGCAGATTAACACCGCATTCTCGCCTCAGCAATGACAGGGCATGCCGAAATTTTACTGAGGTTTTACCTTGGTTTGCCGCGACATAAAATACCGCGGTAAACAGTAAGATGTGGCGTTGAATAGGCTAACAGACGTTTTGTTTCGACTCGTTAATTAAACTTTACAATGCCATCTTCACGCTCCGGTGACAAATCATGTATTCGTCATATTACTACAAGACCCTGCTGTAGCTTGTTAACTCCACAGGAATCCATTACCACAGTGTCTCTACATTTTATGATTTTCTTGTCATGTAAATGGGAAGTGAAATGTAAGTGTTTTCTGTTAAAGACACATTGCTATCAAAATAAATAGTTTGTTGGCTTGTCGGCGGTATGAAATACTTAGCTTCAATGCCGCTCAGTTTGGTTTGAGTATTTTCATCTTTGATGCAAAGGTACTTCCAGGGATAAAAGTTTCTTCCAAATAAATAATTTTCTTCAGAGTCCAGAAAAAGGCAGCCGATATGCGAGAAGCCACATAACAGTTACAGAGTTTTTAATTCATATGTTTGAAGTCATGTCGCATAACATATCATGTTTTTGTAGTCACATGCATGCGTGTCGGTATGCATGGAGAGTTGTTTATGTGAATTTACCCTTTTACCGAGGAAAAAGGAAATGAACTTAAATATAAAGGACATTAACATAAAATTAAGTCCTGGGATTGATCTTTTGGGGGCAGCAATTGATGATGAATTGAATTTTACTAAGCATACTAATAATGTCTGTACTAAGAGGGCAAGGAAAGTAGGAGTACTTATGAGGTTTAGGAACTTGATAAATACTGAAGCTAAATTAAGAATTTTCAAAGCTTTTATTTTACCCCAGGTTACATACTGTCGTATAGTATGGCACCATTGTCGCTTGTCAGACGAGAGAAAGCTTGAAAGGCTGCAGGAGCGAGCATTGAGGGCTATTTACTGTGACAGAACTAGCACTTATGAAGCACTTCTAGAGAAAGCAGGACTTCCAACGTTATGTAATCGCAGGCTCCAGGACATGGCCATATTTATGTATAAATATATAAAGTTAAGACTAATTTAGTTCCATCATACATTTCTGACCTTTTTAATTGCGACACGAGGAGGTACAATCTTAGTAATACAGACGATTTCTCCATACCAAGATGTAACACTGTTACATACAGAAGACATAGCTTAAGGTACATGGGACCTTACATTTGGTTGAAGCTCCACAAATCAATTAAAATGGCTGATTCTCTAACTGCATTTAAAAATCAAGTTAGGGCCCTCAACCTATCAAATGTTACGTCAAAAAATAACTTATGTTCGTGAAAATCATAAATCGGTAAACGTTTTTCGGCAGCGTCAGTTCCGAGGTTTTGACGGTGGTTCTGTGAGAATTAAGGATGCCAAAACTTTGTCAGTTGTTCATTCAAAGCATACTGCAAGCTACACAGGCTAGCATTTACTTGACTTGATGCGATGGTATATATTTAATAGAGTATCTGGCTAATGAAAAAATTTGTTTTGCCTATATAGCTAGTGAATCAAACCTGTCACTAGCCACTGCGCTAGCAAGCTGAAAAGTTAGTCACGTGCCCTGTAAACAAGTTATGAGCATGGAAGTTTCATGTATAAGAGAAATGAATAAGGAAACACTTTTTAACACAAGATATTAGCTGATATTGTTTCTTCACTGCTATATACCGTTTCTGGCTGGCTGCGGCGTTCGGTTGTGTCCGTCAAAGACGAGGTTGAGGAATTCGTCCCACTGCGCAAGGACAAGGTTTTACTGTGTGCTAATGGGTAAATACTTTCAGGCGGTACTGTAAATTGTGTTTTAAAAAGCTAAAGAGTAAAATTGTATTATATTTGCATGCTCTAGCAACAACAACAACTACAGGGCTTCCATTACCATTTTAAACAGAAGGTAGCAGGTTTCACTGGCAGACAACTTTTCTTAGTTGACCTTTAAATTTTATATAAGAAAAACTTTCCTCTAGATGGTTAAACCAGGGTGGTGAAATCATCCTCAATTGGTCTGGTGCCTGGCTGTTAATAGGGAGCTTTAGATTGGAGTATGAGAATGATTTTCAAACTTCAAACCAGTGATGTTTGCAGAACCTTCATTCTTTATGTTGGTTTTAGTTAGAGAGAGTAGCTCATGGGGTGAAATGGGTATGTGCTGTGATAATGTGAAGCCTGAAAACTAGAATTGAAAAGTTGCACTCATACTCAATCTCATACTCATAGCCCAATGAAGAGCTCCCTAATGAATCCCCTGACTACGTAAAGTTTAAAATTGCATGTTGCAAAGAGAGCAATTGGGAACTTATCAGGATAAATAGTTCCATGTACAAGAACAAGGTGGTATGGAACATTCTCCTACTATTCAAATTAACTGATTGAGGTCATAATCTTTAAAAAGTTGCCAAACACAGTCTTATCTACATGCACAGTTTTTCACCTATACATACAAACTTGAGCTTAACTTAAATTTCCGTTCATTACATAAACTTAAGGTGTCTCGATGCAGTTCTCGCTGGACCGCAGCTTTTTAACACAGACTGAGTCTGTTCGCATATACATTAAGTTTTATACACGTTTTAAGCAGCTTTCTTCAACAAAATAACTAAGATCAGTGAAAATCCATTGTCATAGTATAGAATTGATACATAAGAAAGAGAAAAAAGAGGAAAGATCAAAGATCCGTCATGAAAACGTATTGTATATAAACTTCCTAGAAGATTTAAAGAGCATGACGCAGGGAATAGCACATCACGAGACGCGGGAAACCAGGTAAATAAACCAGAATTCTGGGTATTTCAACGGCAGAAAACCGAGTTTACATACCTGAGGACTGATTCCTGTGGAGGAAAGCATCACTTGAATGGTTGAACTCTGGAAAAATCACAATATTAGCCGTAGATTCCTCTAAGTTAGTTACACAACTTTCTGTTTTCTGCCTTTCTTCCAGAAAAATTGCATCATGGGTTCAAACGGTACACCGCTGGCTAGTGACACATGCGGGTTTCCCTTCGCTAATTGGTTGATTTATGTCCCGTAAAATCCCGCATACTTCTTACTCGCCGAAAAATGTCCCGCGACTCAAAAATTCCCAGCTAGAGAGTATGACGCGCCGTAGCGAACAAAAATACTTGTGTCAATTTATGTAGAACTTGTGCTCTTGAAGGATAACTTGTTGCTCCACATCTACAACTTGTTTTCTGCATGTAAAACTTGTGGTTGCATATACCTAACTTTCAGCCAAACATGTTTTCCATATACCTAACTTTCAGCCAAACATGTTTTCCAAATAGTGCACTTGTGTTTACGTTTGCGCTACTTTAGTTAAAACATTTACAACTTGTTTTCCAACATACAACTTTGCCGAAACCGTTTGAAGTCAATACAATTTTCGTAAAACTGTTTTTAAAAATACACAACACTGCACCGAATATGTGTAGTGAGATAATGGTTTGATACTGACTATTTTTTTGATGTTTCGTTCAAGACGTTTCGGCTGGTGCTTAAGCCTTCATCAGTTGAAGGCTTAAGCAACTGATGAAGGCTTAAGCACCAGCCGAAATGTCTTGAAGAAAACATCAAAAAAATAGTCAGTGTCAAACCATTATCTCACTATGTTAGCTCGTGACTACCACTACTCTATTTTTAAACACCGAATATGTGTGTTACTATATATTCACAACTTCCTTGACATTTTCGTACAACTTGCTATCGATTGAAAGTTTGGCTTATCGATTGATCACACAACCCATCAGTCTTTGCGCTCTATATGACAAAATGGCGGCTCAAACTGTTTCTGATCTGGAGTATCATTTTTACTCTGCCATCGTTACTGTGCGAGATGGGACACCATTGTTTGTCCGATAATATCGATATGAGTGGATTTTTTGCAAGGAGAGGGGGAGACTTTGTAGGTTTACTGCGAGTGTGTGCATCAGTGCCCGCTCAACGGAACCTCGCAGACTGTTTCCTTAACTCGGGAATTACAAGGATTGATCAGTCTTTTGGGGAGTAATGTCTTCCACTTTTAGGCACGAACAGATTTTCTGCTGGAAGGAGACAGTCTTGTATTGTCTCAAAGCGAAACAGTTAATTAG
>JAEMPF020029463.1:7500-11593 GCA_022496165.2 Catalaphyllia jardinei | reverse complement strand
GCGAACGCCGTCGTCAGACACTCCCGTCGTCACTGCGTAAAGTCCCTAATACCTTATGTCAACACCCTCTATTTTATTTCAGTTCTGATTAACTAATGAAAAAAAAGCAAAATTTCACTGCTGTGCCTACAGCGACCCTCTAACCAGAGCGGTCGAGATTGTTGGGGCTGACCCTACCGATCGCGACCTCAGAGTGGGACTCGATTCCAGCATCCAAAAACACAAACAGGAAGAGTTGTGGCTAATAGTGGCTGATGGAATTAAATTCAATGATCGTGCTTGATAAACTCGAGGTGTTTACTTGCCCTGTTCGCACTAAGACGAAAATTTGACTTTGGCGTTTGAAAAAAAAGTGAAAATTTTGTAATCACCAATTTTTTTGTTTTCGCAATCCTGTTCGCACATACAGATACGAAATTTTTTTAGTGACAGATAACTTGATCAATTTACCATCAAGATGTCGTGAAATGTGCGTTGGTGTCTGTTTCGCGCGAAGTTTCGGGTCGAATTTATGAATGAAAAATGCTCCTCCGAAATATTTTTAAGGCACTTTATTGCCTTTTGCTTTTCATGCAGAACCTGTTCTTGCTACATCAACAATTAGTTATAGTTTTGGTTGCTAGGATTCGCCTGTTATGGATTTTGGAGGTTTTCATTCAGCTGAGAATACGCCGCCATCGCCGTCGTTTTCACCCACACTGGATATTTCCTCCCTCTGCAGAATCTTGGTTCGAAATCCATCTGCAGCTTTCCAACGCCATTTTCCTGAGATCTTGTTCCGTAGAAATATGCGAATTGGTAGAGATTCATTCCACTATTTACTGATATGTTCCGAGAGAGAACACTCGTGGGAAGTCATACGGTAACGTTCGCTTCGTAGTCCATATGTTGCAAAATTTGATGGCCCAATGACGGATGGATGTCAAGGGACAAAGGATTTTCCCGCCTGACAAAATTTTTACAGCCTCCAAAGCTAGTCGACGGAATCTTTGAAGTTTCGTTCTGCTTGCAAAAATTTTGGTGGGTGCAAAAAATCGTTCGCACTAGAAATGGCTTCGCGTTGACACATTTTTTGGCAAAACAAATAGAATTTCGCGTAGTGCGAACAGATGGCTATATTTTCTGTTGGTGATCTAAAGAAACCGGATGTTTAATTAAATCGCGAGCCGAAAAGTACTTTCCCTGCTTTTTTTCCAAGCTGAACCTCTTTCTCCACCGGTCTGGTGTTTGCTGTATTTTTTGACGGCTGCCTTGTCTCTAAAAAATATCCACATCAAAGAACGTGCTTTTTTGATAGAGCTCTCGGCGTGGGACGAAAGATATCAGACAAAAAGATGAAATTTGAGAGCGACTTCTGCTTTTATTTAAATTTCCTTTTTTTATATATGAATTATTCACTACTTTTCGTTGCCGCTTTCTATGGCATAAGCCTTCAGATCATCGAGTAATGCAATATGAAGTAAATGATACCTCTTTGTCGTGCTATTCCGTTAAACGGAGAGAGAATTCAAAAGTTGCAATTTTTATCTGTGGTCGCTACGAACGTGGCTCGATCCTCTCTGTTAGAACAATGATCTGCTCGTTTTTGTTTTAGAACACTGCTTGTCGAATTAAATTAAACATGACAAGTTTAGGATGGAGTTATGTTAAGGACACATACTTGCAATTGAAGAAGGAATAAAAATATTGTATCCACACAAGCGTTTAATCGAAGTTTCAACTTTATTCTATACGAAAAGGCCAAGAATTTCACGAGAATCGATTATAAACTCTATAAACTCAGGACCACCTGGTAGGGGGCTTACTGACTTGTTGAATTAATTTGCAGAATTAATATTCATCCAGTAGTTTTGCTAGGCATTCGTCGAAATGATCCTGAATAAACACTACATCTAACTTGAATATAAAATCCATTAACTACGACAAGTTTGGGTGGTACAAGTTAATTAAGTGGGCGAGTGATCTCTTGCTCGCTTAGTCGATAAATCAACCAATCATTCCAACATATAATTATATAACTGCAATAGTCCTGTTTAAAATTATTTATGTAAGCTTTTCCCATACAGTAGCCTATAAAAAGTGGACAAAATGTTCCATGATTACCTTCAAAACCATAGCCCATTAAGGAAGATTGACGTATAACGCCACACTTATTTGTGTACACAACATCTGTCATACGCAATAAGCCATCTAGGTACCAATAAATATCACAAAAATAAACTTTCAAGTACTTTAAGATGCTTGTAAATGTGTTTAATATGAACACGAGCCTTTGATGACCATTAACGTTAATTCGGTCTTAACTAATGGCGCATTTCAAGTAAAGCAGGTGATTTGCACACATGTCTCGAGAGATGACATATGATGTCTGTTTATGGCATTTGGTTCCATCTTTCTCCTCGCCACAATTTCCCTTTTTCATCAGCTGCTACCAGCTTATTACGCTCCTGTCGAGTTGGTGGATATGTTTATATTTTTCCTCTTTCCTGTTTGCTGCGATTCAGTATTTTATTGCTTGAAGTTCCCTCATATTTTATCTTATGGAATATTCAGGTAAGCACGATGTTTCTTTACTGACATCACAAACAAATGCTGAAGTACAAAAATTTTTCTGTGGTTTGAATTAAATTGTAGAAACTTAAGTGGTAGTTAGGAAAGCAACAAATGTCATAAGAAGAAGAAAAAGTAGTAAGCGACTGTTTCAACAATTTTTCCGTGATCTCCCAAACTTGAACGAGTTATAGAAACGCAGCATTCATAGTTCGTGTTCTCTTTTATCATTTCTTGACTATCTTTCTTACCAGATTATAGAATTTACAGTCACCATGAAGCGGATCATTTATCTGTGTCGAAATTCTCTGTAAAGCGAAACATGAACATGGAAAAAAATGGACAAAGAACTTTTTAATGTGAAAGGCACGAAACCTTTGTAATTTCAAGGTTTTAAAGGGATACTGTCGGCTGGCTGATTATGGAATTTTTTCGCTGCAAATGCCACCAAATATACCAATTAACTAGACAAAAAGTTAGAGATTGTGCAGAGCAAAATAGAATAAGTATTTTAGGGAAGAACCCAAATTACTACGATGGAGATGAATAACGGTTGACTTTTTGACAGGATATCAAGATATCGAAATTGCCATTCCACTAAGTTTGAATCTCTTAGTCCTTGTTTAAACTCTTTATACGCGCTCTTTTGATCTTACCTAACAACTCACACCGTTGCGCCTTTCCCCTCTCCAACAATTTTTGACAGGCGTTCTTCAAGTTAATTTGATAATCATTTTTTTTTTGCAGAAATGGCATTTGACAAGTAAAAGGCTACAGATTGTGCCCCAAAAAAGACTTTTACATCACGAAAATGTTCTTCTTAGTGCTCTTGCTCTTGTTGAATGACAAGGAAGGTGCTCACGCAACACAAGGTAAGCAAACATAGTGTCGATATGCCATCTTTTCTAATTGCCATAGTTGATGGTAACTGATGTAGTGGGAGAGGAGAAGTTGTTGTATGAAAAAAAAAATAAAGAAATGTAATTGAAAGAAATGTAGCAATAGACAGCTTCCAACGACTAGTAGATTGAATGTTAGATTATTCGATCTCGAATTCTATGCGTGACAGTTGACCGCTGAGCCTCCATAAACTATCTCGCGTTATAGTTCACCACTAAATTTTCTCCGTTTCTTCTTGGTTTAAATTAATCACGTGACGCGATAGTGTTCATCCGCGGAGGGCCACTATTTAAACAATAGAGTGTTTCTGTCGAGGAACTATCGGCTGATAGTTGCGCCGCGGAATTTGATGTTCTTAAAACAAATATGCTAGTTTTAAGAACATCAAATTTCCAAGGGGCAACTATCAGACCTATAGTTCCGAGACATAAACACTCTATTGTCTTTATTGTTCACCGCTAAATTTCCCGTACCGGCATGCCTCAAAACTGAAAATGACAAGAATTTATTTATCAAAATTTCCAACCGCTATGGAGCGCTTAGGTGTTTCGTATTTTCCGTTGTATTCTCTTCAGATGATATTGCATCTATAAATGCAGTATAAACAATTTTATACGTGAACTGTTGACGTCTAAAGAAGAAA
>JAEMPF020029463.1:0-5000 GCA_022496165.2 Catalaphyllia jardinei | reverse complement strand
CGCTAATCCAAGCATCACCGAGTCAATCTATCCAGTGGTTGAGTGAACGCGGAGCAGCACAAAATCTCATCAAAAGGAAAGTACCACTTCACTGTTCCTTAATGTTAGATATGAATTCCAACAGAGCTGAAAAGCAATGGTCCCTCACGAAGAACGAAACCATTACAACATTCTCCCCCTTTTTAGCAGACAATTTTTCGTGGGTCAAATAGCAAATTTTTTCCCTGTCATTTCGCGTAATACCATCGTGAAAAATTCCACATCCGTCAGGTCCATTTGGCAAGCAATAAGGGCTCACTATGGCTTCCAGTCTACTGGTGCCCATTTTCTTGATTTTGCGAGCATTAAGCCTGATGTCGATGAACGCCCAGAAGATTTATTCCAGCGGTTAATGTCTTTCCAATAGCAGCATTACCCATCACGGTGACGTTATTACAGCTGACGAGGAGCTGAGCCCCACACTGGAAAATTTAGTGCTTCTAACATGGTTAAGGCTCATACACCCCGATATCCCTGGTCTCATAAAGCAGCGTTATGGCACAGAGTTAAGGTCAAGGACTCTGGCCTCCTTTAAACCTGAAATTTCACAGACTTTAGACTCTCTCCTCGAAGGGATTCCCTCTACCGCTGACTCTAAAGTGCTACGTAACACCGCCGCAAGGTTCAGACAGTTTCCTCCTCACCCTTCTTTCAAATCGCCTCCACAGCTACGGGCTCCCAACAAGCAAACAGACAGGACGCAATGACCAGCATTTCCTAAGCGCTTGCTCGTATTTACCTCCGGAGGACCGTACATATCTTTCTCGTTCTCGTCTTACTTCTGCCATTGACGATGAGGAGCCTGACTACGCCGAGTATATACCCTCCCCTTTCCTCGACCAAGACGACCACACTCCGTGCGCTTCTTCTCCGTGCGCTTCTTTAACCTCGTCTCAGTACTTAACAGTCGCCCCACTTCAAGGCTTTCTATAAACATCATCCGCTACGACTTACCCTTGACACAGGCACGGAGGCTAGTATGATTAAATCATCCGTGGCCCGTTCTATCGGTGCTCCCATCAATCAGTCTTCTCAGCAGGCCTTGCAGGCCGTCGGCGTGACTCCGTTAGCCGTAGTCGGAGAAACTCACCTGATCTTATCCCGTGCAGATAAGCAACTCGCTCCTGACGCCCTCGTTAGTGACGACCTAGACGTAGACATTCTAACGGGCACACCCTTCCTGATTGCCAATGACATTACCGTCCGTCCTGCAAAGTGCCAAGTACGTATTCAAGACTCTGAAATCATACATCACGAGCCTACAGATGATACAACCGCTGGTTCCGATGTCGTGCGGCGTGCACAAATTTTTACCCTGCGCGCTCCTTCTTCGGCGACTGTTGTGTGGCCTGGAGAGTACTTAGAGCTTGAGATGCCCCTGACCTGGGAGATGATCGTATATTGGCACTTCAACCACGTAGAGACCCCCCTATCTCAAAGCATACGAAACCTGCTCACATCTGGCCTGAAACCCAAATCTTGAAAGCTGTCGGATCCAAAATCCGTTAATCAACACTTCCAACGAGCCAAAAGCCATCGGTCGCCATGAGTACATCAGCCAGATCCTACCCACCATAGGCGCAACGTCACCTACCCCCAGCCAGATACCCACAGATCAACCGCCTCCCGTGCGACCCAAGTGTTCACCACCCTTTTTGTCTACTGTGTCCGTAGATCCCGACAACTTCCTACCAGATCAGCCCAGCCTCAAATTTCAGCAGCTGCTGCAAGAGTACGACCGCGTCTTTGTTCCCAAGATAACCGGTGTTAATGGTGCGGCTGGCCCCATTTAAGCTACTGTAAACATTGGCCCAGTACAGCCCCCTCGGCGCATCCCGCAGTACTCCCGCAACCAACTTGTAGAGCTTAAACCAATGTTCGATGAACCTGAACAGGCCAAGGTCTTCCGTCGCTCCGAAGATCTTGGCATAACCGTCGAGTACCTTAATCCATCGTTCCTAGTTAAGAAGCCTTCAGGTGGACACGGTCTCGTGACTGCCTTTGCCGATCTCGCACGGTACAGTAAACCGAAGCCATCCCTTATGCCAGACGTCAACACAACCCTGCCCACCATCACACCCTGGCGCTTTCTGATCAAAACTGATCTAACACAGGCCTTCTATCAGATCCCTCGCTCTCAATCTTCTCTAAAGTACTGTGGCGTAGCAACACCCTTTCGAGGAATTCGTGTTTACACCAGATCAGCAATGGGTATGCCTGGCTCAGAAACCGCTCTAGAGGAAATGATTTGCCGCGTTCTTTGTGACCTTATCCAAGAAGTCTGCGTGACTAAACTTACAGACGACCTCGACTAGAAACGTGTACTTGAGTCCCTCGACCGCTGCAACCTTCGTTTGTCTCCTATCAAATCCATCATTTGCCCGAAATCCACCACCATGCTCGGCTGGACCTAGTCCCAAGGCACTCTGTCAGTTAGTCCCCACCGTATCGAGGTCTTGTCTTTATGCCCTCCCCCCAATGTGTGAAAGGCCTCCGTTCCTTTATTGGCGCTTATAAGGTCCTCGGTCGCGTGCTTCCAAACTGCTCAGACGTAGTGGATCCCCTCGAGTGCGCTCCCACCGGCCTCCAGTCTAATGACAAACTACTGTGGGACGAGAATCTTACTCTTAAGTTCAAGTCTGCACAGGAGCACCTATCTAGGAACAAATCCATAGTTCTTCCATGCCCCTCAGATATCCTCTGGATAGTCACCGACGGATCTGTTACCAAGAGAGGCCTCGGTGCTACATTGTATGTCTCACGTGCCGTCGTCTTCACTTAGCTGGGTTCTACAGTGGTAAGCTGCGCAAACACCAAGTCACCTGGCTTCCCTGTGAGGTTGAAGCACTATCAATTGCTGCTACTGTCAAATACTTCTCTCCATTCATCATTACAGGCAGCATTATACAACAAAGATAAAGAAATTAATGCGCTGAAAATGAAAATTATGTCTCTTGAGACCCGCGCATCGTCCGCGGAACAGGGAAATGACGCCCTAAAATTAGCATTAAAGCTTATTATGCAGGAAATGAACGTAGGAGAGCGTCAACAACAGAGGAATCAGAGTTACGAGGTAACTGCCCCTCAAGGAAACTCAAAGAATGATAATGCCCAGTCTAATGAGAGCTCCAATCCTGATAACGAATGGCAAACCGTTGACGCAAAAAAGAAAAAGGAAAAGAACAAAACACGGAAAAAGAAGATCAGTGAAGCACAATCCAACGCCCATGAAGACACGGAAAATTCCACGCCAGCAAACAAAAGTACTACCTTGTTGATTGGAGACTCTATGATAAAGAATATCCAAGGTACACGTTTAGGAAAAGCCGTTGGTCATCGGGTGGTGGTTAAATCGTTCTCCGGTGCCACCACCAAAGCTATGAAGGATTACCTTAAACCTAATTTGGAGCTTTCACCGGACCAAGTGATTCTGCACGTGGGCACTAATGATCTCAAAAGTAAAGAACCACAACAAGTTGCCGGCTCAGTGGTAGATCTCGCCAGACAAATTGAAAACTTATCCGATGCCACAGTAATTATATCTGAGCTCGTGCAAAGAAGAGACGGATTCAATGAAGCCGTGACAACAGTTAATAAACAACTGAAGTTCTTCTGCAGGCAGAATGGATGGAAATTTATCCAGCATCAAAACATCTCCGAAAAGGAACTTAACAAGGGCGGACTACATCTTAATTTTAAAGGTAATCAACAGTTTTTTAAGAACTTTCAGATGAGTTTAGGTTGAAATGATGCGCTATCCACCGATGCCGTGCCTATTCAATGTACAAAACGCAATACTGAGGAATCCTATGAGCCTACCTCAGTGTTGCCACCTCAACGAGGTTTTAGATTAGCCTCTTTAAATATCAATAAATTAGTCACACACATAGATCAACTTAGAATTCTTCTAGCGCATAACGAAATAGATATTTTATCGATTAATGAAACTAAGCTCAATAAAACTACTAGCGACAATGAGGTCAACATCTCTGGCTATGATATAATTCGACGTGATAGAATTACAAACGGTGGAGGAGGAGTGTGTTTCTATGTGAAAAGTTCAATAAATTTTACCATACGAAATGATTTAAACATGAACACACTTGAAAATCCATGTCTGGAAATTCAAAAACCTAGATCTAAACCGTTTGTTGTTGCCACGTGGTATAGACCACCTGATTCTCCTATTAGTATTTTTTCACCTTTCGAAACTTTAATTGGGAAACTCGATTCCGAAAATATTGAATATTTTCTAATGGGAGACCTTAACTGCGACATGATTGCTACTCGATATGACAATAATACATGCAAATTAATAAATATCACTGATATTTATGGTCTACAGCAACTTATCACTGAATCAACCAGAATAACGCCGACTTCTGCAACTTTGATTGATGTAATCTATACTAATTGTTCAGATAAAGTTGTGTGTTCGGGGGTTCGCCATATCAGTATTAGCGATCATAGCATAGTTTTTGCCTATCGAAAATTATCCGTGAATGGAATGTCTGGTGGGCACAATGCTATAACCTACAGAAACTTTCGAAAATTTAATGGAATAAATTTTCGGAATGATATTGCATCTCATTGTTGGGATCACATATACAATTCAACTGATCCCAATCAAATGTGGCTACAATGGAAATGCTCGTTTCTATCTATTGTTAACAAGCATGCTCCCTTGAGGACAATGCGTGTTCGCACGTGTAGTTCCCCATGGATTACATCTGAGCTTAAGAAACGAATGCATGATCGGGATATTCTAAAGATAAAAGCAAGTAAATCGAATGATTCAAATGACTGGTCACTTTTTAAAAAACAACGCAATAAAGTAAATAGAGAAATCAGATTAGCCAAGCAAGCCTATTATCAAAATAGTTTTAACACGCATACGGGCGATTCTAAAAAGATCTGGCAGACTATTAATGAACTTACTTCGCGAAAATCTGGGAAAAAAT
>JAEMPF020029462.1:0-11598 GCA_022496165.2 Catalaphyllia jardinei | reverse complement strand
AGGCAAATGAAATACTAAAAGAACATTCCAAGACGAAATATCACAATAACGCTCTTCTTCAAGCCGAAAACTTTATAAAGATGATGCGCTTTCCAGAAAAAGCGATTGTGTCCGTCATCGAATCTTCAAGAGTAGCACAGATTGAATACAACCGCAAGGTTCTAAGAAGCATTGTTTGCGGAAAACAAAATATTGCACTTCGTGGACATATGGAATCCAGTGCGGATAAAAATTGCAAGAATCGAGGAAATTTTCTTGCACTTCTAGATTTCCGTGCAGAAGCAGGAGATGAGATCATTGCCAAACACCTACGCGAGTGCGCAAGAAATGCTACTTACACGTCTGCTACTATTCAGAATAACATAATAGAGATAACAATGGAATATTTGAGGAACCAAATTATTAGTGAAATCCCAGAGCATGCACCTTTATTCACGATTCTCGCCGATGAAACAACTGACGTTTCGAATACTGAACAGCTTTGCATATCAATTCGATTTGTCGGTGATACTTGTAGCATACATGAAGAATTTCTTGGATTTGTACGTTTGGCACGGACGACAGGTGAAGCTGTGGCAACATCAATCCTTGAGGCGCTCCAAACCTGGTCGTTAGATGTAAAAAATTGCAGAGGACAAGGATATGATGGAGCAGCTAGTATGTCCTCGGCTGCAAGAGGTACGCAGGCATTTATCAGACAAAAGAGCCCCAAAGCAGTCTATACACACTGTAATGCACACTGCCTGAATCTTGCCATTGTACATTCCTGTGACATTCCAATGATAAGAAACATGATAGGAACAGTTAATGAAATATGTTCTTTTTTCAAGTCCTCACCAAAAAGGCATGAGCTGTTAGCGGCTGTTATTAAGGACATATGCCCTCACACACGGCAGATAACCTTAATTAGTCTTTGTCGCACTCGCTGGGTGGAGAGGCATGAGGCATTCGAGGTATTTCACAGCCTTTTTAGGGCAATTGTTAAGACATTGGAAGTAATGGCAAACGAACGTGTTTACCTTGACGAGTACGGATCCTGGAAGTGGGACCAGGAAACGCGCACCAAGGCGAACGGTTTTCTGGCCGCCATAGCTCAGTTCAAGTTCATAGTAACGATGATCACAGTGATGAAGTGTTTGTCTGTCCTGAAGCCTCTAAGCATACAACTGCAGAAACGCGACAGTGACATCTATAAGGCTTACACCCAAGTTGGTTCTGTGAAATCAGATCTGAAAGCTATCAGAGAGCAGATCGAGGTTCACTTCAGTCGGTGGTACGAAGCAAGCATTGAACTAGGCAAAGACGTCGATGTTGAACCCACAGTACCAAGAATTGCCAACAGACAGCGACATCGTGATAATGTTCCAGCTGCCACACCTGTTAAGTACTTTCAATGCTCACTGTGCATTCCACTGATGGACCATCTTATAACCCAAATGGACACGTACTTCAGTGAAATCCAAATGAATGTCTCCAAACGGATGTACTTGATACCTGAAGTATTGGTCAGCTCAAGTGACGCCACAATTGATGCAGCGATTCAGTTTTATCGAGATGATTTGGTGTCACCGGATGTCGTTGACGTTGAGCTTGTTCGTTGGCGTCGCAAATGGTCAGAAGTAGTTGACAAATCGAGTCTTCCAAACAGTGCCTCAGCAACACTTAGATAATGCGACCCTATTTTCTTTCCGAACATAAACGTCCTACTTCGCATTCTTTGCACATTACCTGTTACTTCTGCGGAGTGCGAAAGGTCATTTAGCACTTTAAAACGTCTGAAGACGTACTTAAGAAGCACGATGACTACCGAGAGACAGTCGGGTCTGGCAATGCTGAACATCCACTATGGCAGAGCGATTGACATTGATGAGATCATCAACACCTTTGCCACTCGTCATCCACGCCGCCTTTTATTAAAAGACATTCTGACAGATGAGCAGTGAGAACCGAACTAATTTAGAAGTTATTTAGTAGGGTTGTCCTTCCCACCATTCCCACTGATCATCCGAAACATGACAAATTAAGCTGAAACAAGGCGTGGAGGTCGACATGACAATCTGGTGAGTACCCTCACTTTGACACAGTGTGACCCCCCCCCTTTGAAAAATCCTGGCTACGCCCCTGGAGGTCATTCAATCAAGATGTTCGAGTTTGGCTGTGAGCTGTAGCGAGTTATACTTAATCGCTGTTGTGCCCTGAAACGGACTGGAAGATATGCGTCGGGAAGCAAGGTTATGTAAGCTTAATTTAACCGATTTTAAAAAGAGATGTTTTGATATTTATTCCTGACATCAGTCGGTGTCAACGACTATTTTGAGACTGAGAATTGTTTAAATAAATTAATGTCATAAACATTTTGTTTATCGGGCTTGTGATCTTCGAGACAAAAACAATGGTTTCTTACCTTACAGTTAATTTGGAGACCAATTTTGTTTTTGATTTAATCTCGCTCGACTGCTAATAGATCATAGGCGAGAACCGCTCAAAGTGCGAGAATAACTTGGGTTATTATATAAAACTCGATAGAAACACGGTACATATTTTCCATTTCTTAACTATAACTACAATATAGTTCATGAAGTTTCTTAAACCACTTACATATGTCTTGTTCGCCACACAGTTAAATACATCTTTGTAAAGTTGTTGACACTCTTCTTGGCTGCATTCTAAGAAGGTTTCCTGTATCATCTCAAGAAGTATTTCATGCTCAACTACCTCGGGAAAGTCCTTCATTTAAGGGCTGTTGAATGATTAAGGAGTCGTTAGATGAAATGATGCATCAGTGCAAGTATTTTTGGGTGCAGTTTTGGTTAGATGATTTAAAGAAAACTATTTTCGGCGACTCTTCTAAAGCTAAACGTTGATGTTTCCATTTGATTTGTTTTTAATATATATAATTGTGAATGGGTTCGATTTGTAGCCTAAGTTTTCAATTGTATAGATTTTGCTATCACTTAAGTGATCAGGACGGAACGTTAGCAGGGTTGAAATTGGAATTTGGGAATGTTGGTTCTTGAGAAGAGGAGTACCAAAAAAAACACCTTACGAAGCAAGGACGAGAACCAACAAACTCTACCCTGGCCACATTAGTGGGAGGCGAGTGCTTTCATCACAGGGCCTGTAACTTCTCGTTTTTTTTACAAGTGCGCACCTCTCAAGCTTGTAAGCGTAAGCCAGAATGTCTGCAGCCTTGCCGCTCCCTTTAGCAACCACGATAGGCACAGGTGAGTCACTTTCGACGGATTTCAAAACTGATCGGAGTGTTCTGATACCTCCTTCAATTACTAGCAGCACCACAGGGGTACCATTTGACTTATCACTCGATGAAGTGTTGTTTCCACATTCTATAATTCGAAACAAAAACGGCACCGAATGGAAGTACTAGTACAAAGCAATGTAACATCATATTCAAACAATTATCAATGTATACGGAAGTGGCCAGTCACGTCAATAACAAGAGAAAAAGTCCTTAATATCATGCCATCGTTCAGACGACTTCCACTTAAATTGCCGAAAGGACACTCAATATTAATTCTACCAAAAACGACACTCACTCTGATGATCCTACTTTGCGAGTAACGATATGACTCCTGGGTTCAACATTTCCATACAGAATGTAACTACAACAAAAAATTTACTTACAAAATAAAAACTGACGACAGCTAGGGGATTTTTACCCTTTTTTGTCCCCATCGCTTCCTGCACGTTAGAACAATATAAGACATCGACTACATACTTACTGTGATAATCCAAGCACCTGTGGTCAGGGCGACGTATCACATGACCAAGCTATTCATGTCAGTAGAGAGAATGTACATTCTTAATTAGCATTTCTTTCTGAGCTTGACAAACTTCTATAATTTCACTTAGGCACGGCATATCGCCATTTTTGATTGACACTTTGAGTAGCCAAAATTTGAAAGTTCTTTAACGCAAAACCTTAATGGCATCAAAGTGCAAAATATTGATTACGCTTGGACATATTAGATCAGATACTTCATATTTTCTTCTTGAAGCCCTTAGAGTACTTCCAAGTTGAACAAAGGTATTTTGTGGCACTTTCTGTGCAGTTTTGACCGGACACATAAAAATTAAGCCATGACAATATCATGCACCTTTAAGTGTCATGACGATCAAAATCACATTTTTGAATTAAAAAACGCATTTCGTTTAACTGTTATCTTTACCACTGCATGGAATGCAGTTCCAGCGCAGTTCCAGCTCAGGATAATGGAAATATCGAGCTTAGAAAAGTAGGGTGGTCGAGTCCACCATTACTAACTCATTACTAGATCCAGAGAGCAGGGGATGATTGCTGTCATCTCAGAGCGTTCATTTTGGAGGGATTTGTACAACAATCTTACCATAAATGTCTTGCAGGAAAGCGATTTCTAGTTTGCAATCAAGTGAGAATATTAGAGCATAAGTCTGGGAAGCAATTCAGAAAGCTTCAATAAATCGCCAGAACACGAAGAAGCGAAGAATTCAGCTCGTATATAAAGACTAGGCTTGGCTAGTTGCACCAAGGAAGAAGCTGCTCAGATTTGCTTCTGTAATGAAGAAATTTTCTCTTTAAGCCGTAGAGGGACGTTTGATATTCAGTTTGCCTTAAGAGAAAGAAACATACTGAAAACGACGGTAAGAGAAACCGGATCGGTGCGTTGAGAATCGCTGTATTGCTAAGAGTTTTCAGCTCTTTATACAAGCAAATAAACCCAAAGCTTAGCTAATTTGTTATTGGTTTATTTGCAAGTCGAGTTAAGCAATTAATAAGTTGACACCATCCCTTTCTTTTATATTCTACTAGAATAATTTGAAAAAAAAATCCTAAACAGCAAAATCAGGTCTTATTTATATGAATGTATTACTTTGCATGCTCATTGTTCACATGTCGTCAATTTCCTGTAGTTTCGCTTGCTTTTAAATTTTATCGTTCAGTTTTCCCGAAACTTCTGTATGTACCCAAATATCTAATCAGCAATAACTCTTGAATGCAGGACGAAGATGTAGTAAATAGGCTTGTTTATTATTTATGCCGCCGCGCTAGGTGTGCAGTAAAGAAGGCGGCATTATTCTTTGTACGGGTAGGAATAATCTGCCCAGCTGAAGACCGCGGGACCTGCGTAACTAGAGAAACGACTGTTTCTATTAGAACTACATATGCTAGACTAAACTACTACTAATTGGAATAATAAATAATCGGTTTTAACTTGATTCGATTCGTGTATGAATAGATTAGATACCTTCAACAGTCCTTGCCGAAACAAATACTTAAATTTGGGATCCATCACAAAGTCTTTTGCTCCACCTGTCACGGAAATAACAAGGTTTGGTAACTCTAATCCCAATTCGTCCTTAAACACGTCCAGAACGACATCTGGAGGGCTATCATGAGAGATACGGATGAACTGTGGAAATAGAGTATTATATAATTATTAGTAGTAGTATAAATCCAGTGGTTACGGTACTCGCTATCTATTCTGTGATAGATAGTGAGTAGGAGAGGAGGAGAGGAAAGGAGAGATCCACAAACTGTTATGATTGTATTTGACATTACCTGTGGCATCGGCGACTTCCAAGCGCACGTTTTCCTCCCTACGTCGCCTAAAAACCTACCTTAGTTGCACCATGAATCAGAATCGTCCAAACAACTGCCTGCTCCTGCATTGTCATAAGTCTATTACGGACACATTAGACACTGTAGACATTGCAAAGAAGATTGTTCGTGCAAAGAAACAACGCAGAAGACATTTTGGAAAATACTTTGTGTACGATAAGGGGGGCGCCCCGCCCCTCCTCCCCATGTTTCAAAAGCTCTCCCCGCCTCATGAGAGATACGGAGAACTGTGGAAAGAGAGTATTATGTAATTATTATTAGTAGTACTAGCTATACCTATCGATAGAGTGCCAACGAGCAAATAATTTGTGGTATAATAAGGGGTTTATTAATACAGCATGACGGGTTTTGGTTCTCTTCTGTTGCAAACATTACCGAGAGAAAATTATAACCCGTTTTACCGGCCGGTAACGTTCGTCACGCAATCCAGTAAGACATTGAGAATTCGATGAGTACCCTGAATATCAAGAGTTTTACAATTTATCGCTGCTCGGTCGAACTTTCAGTTCAAATTTATGATGGGCAAAGTCAAGGCGAAAATGAACACGCTAGTTTGATTGATGAACACTCTCGTTTAATTCTGTGGCAAACAGGTCCGATTTGTGTTTTGAACACTGGATTCGACTGCATGATAAACACACTCGTTCAGTTCTGTTCGGAAACACCGCCGACTGAACCTTCAGTTCGATATGCTAGATTTGAACACTAGATTTTCTCTAGTCGTTGGGCTGGTGAATACACTCTTTCAAAAAAATGCTGCCCGATGGAACTTTCAGTTCGATATAGGTAAACAGAGAAGGAATACACTGTTTCGATTCATGAACACGGCCGTTCAATTCTGGGGTGGGGCTCATCGTACACAAAGTCAAGCACATACTTCTACTCGTATTTTCCAAAATGTCTTCTGCATTGTTTCTTTGCACGAACAAACTTCTTTGCAATGTCTACAGTGTCCAATGTGTCCGTAATAGACTTATGACTGGCGGTGCAATGCAGGAGGAGGCAGTTGTCTAGACGATTCTGATTCATGACGGTGCTTCTAAGGTAGGTTTTTAGGCGACGTAGGGAAGAAAACGTGCGCTCGGAAGTCGTCGATGCCACAGGTAATGTCAAATACAATCATAACAGTTTGTGGACCTTTCCTAGCAGCGTTTTGGTGACAGGAGTTTTGTTGGAAGCTTCGCAAATGGTTCTTATATTTGTAACCTTATATTTGTGACGTATTATATTATATTATATTATATTTTAAATATATAAATAATAATAATTTACTTACAGTTTTAAAGAGAATTATTAAATGAAACAAATTGAAAAGAAATCCGCAAAATCCGCGAAATCCGTCCTTTCCGCCATTATTAGGAAAAACCTTCAACAGAAACTTCCAGTAATGGGAGGCAGTTGGATGAAACTTTCTTCTAATCACGGCGGAAAGAACGGATTACACGGATTTTGCGAACACGTTCAGATTAATTTTGATATCTCTCTGTAAAACTTTAGCATGACATTTTGCGCTTTTATCGATTAGCCTTTAAAATACAAGATTTTGCTTATCTCTGGTTTTTATATTCTGTTTCAACTGTTTCTTTTTGAATCACATCCTACATTTGCGGTGACATAGAAGACGTTACATCTTTCTTAACAAATCAGTGACACTTTTACGTCACTTTTCTGTCTCAGTTCATTTATTCTTGTTCATTTTTTGTTAACATGAGTCGTGATAACAGTGTAATACACGAGGAAAACACGCCGCTGTATATGATATTTTCTCAACTCTTTTCGCTTGCCCCATTAGTTCTGGTTGATGTTGTTGTTAGCCCCTTCTGGGACTATTTAATGCAGTACTAGTTTAATTAAATTTGTGTTAATTTTTTAAATAATGTATGTTATATTGTTATATCTTTTCGATTGTATCTATATTTACATTTTTACGTATTATATTTATTTGTAGTTACCTTTAGAGGACCCTTCTGTAAACCACTCTTTCTGTGATGTTGGCATCCTCAATAAAGATTAACTATTATTATTATTATTATTATTATTATGTGTAGACAGTATTTCCTAAATTACTCTCAAACGAGTTTACCGTCATTGTTGTTTGGTAATCGAGTTTATTATTCGAAGTAAAATACCTGTTGATTGCTGACCAGCGCAAATATTAATAGCAAAATTGAATTCGGGGTAGTAACGGATGAGAAAATTCGTCTACAAAAGTAGCTGCAAATAGTCTTAGAACTGTTTGCGTGTCACAATTGGCTGATTAAAATGTCACTGTTGCTTCGTTACCTACTTTATTGTTTGCTGTGAAAGAGCTGTTGATAACTGACCAATGCGACAAAAAGTGGCATTGACATGAAAATTACGTCGCGAGAAAAGTCGTCTAGAAAACTCACTGGAGATCACTCGCGAACTGATAGCGTGTCACAATTGGCCATTTAAAACAAATAATTACGTCTTCTGTTGATTGCATTTTGTGTGATATAATTATTCCCGAGACCTTCACGAGTCTCTCTATAAAACACGTTCAGGGCTTACATTGTCGTTTAAGATGCAGAGGGCTCGTTATCCATGCTGTCAACTAAACAGCAAGACGATAAAAAGCGCTGCGTTGAGCTACTTGAGCCCGATAGTTTTGGGAAAATGTAGTATTATCAGTGCAAATTGTGTTTTCAAAACGTGACGAATGTTCTTGTGAGAGCGCAAGATTATTTTAGGCAGGGCGTCCTTTTCGGGGGAGGAGCTGATATTTTGCACTCCTTCAACTGAAGCCCCGACCTCGGACGTCGAATCTCCGAGTCTTGCGTGGAAGTCCTCGTCCACTTCTGAACCCTTGGCACCTTGAAGTTTCTGTAGGCACTCCTGACCCTTCAAAGCAACTTCTCGGGATCGTTGCTTTTGATAGTGTACTTTAGCAACAGCAGAGCTGTGTTTTTGGTCTTCTTCAACTTTATAACCAGCGACTTGGTAGTGATAAAGGAAGTCAGCCTCAAGATACAAAAAATCTGTGCTCTTGGGTAATAGGTTTGCTAGCGCTATTCAAGATTTGTGTTCAGTTTGGCTCCCGGAAAATGGTTTCTAAGTGACACCGAGCTAAACTTTTTAACTGTTTTCTAAGTATGTGCCTAAACAGATTATTAACTGTAGTTCGCTCTTTCTACTGCGCTAACCTGAGGTGACGGTTTGTGTTTTGCAAGCCGCTGTTGTGGAGCTGGCCCATCCTGCTCAGAGGAACTTTGCGTAGACATTGCGTCTTGTCTTAATGGAGAAGCAGCCATCACACTGCACATCGATTTCAAGAACTATGATGAGTTCACGAGACAACTGCGAACATGATTGCTTCACAATTGCTGCTTCTGATGTTATAAGAACTGAACACGGTTTCTCCACTAGCTCAACACACAAATTGGAAGCGGAAAGTTCATCGAGTAAAGGAAGTTTTAAGCTCTTATCGTTATGCAGAGGGCAGTTGCCACACCTAAGAATCATGGTCAATTAGTTTGAGATTTGTTGTTGGTTCCAAAAGGTTTCTAAGTGACACCGAGGTAAGCTTTTTAATTGTTATCCATGGAAGTATGTACCTAAACAGATTACTAACTCTTGTTCGCTCTTTGGAATGCGCTAACTTGAGGTGATGGCTTGCGTTTTGTAAGCCACTGTCGTCGATCTTTCCGCCACTAGCTCAACTCAGTAATTGAAAGCGAAAAATTCAAACCCAGCATCTCTAGGAGGGGATTCAGAGCTACCATTTAAAAAGACTCAGCCCTACCATATTTTCTCCGGTTTTCTCAATTTCATTTATTTCTGTAAACTACATTTCGCTTCTTTTTTAACTGTTTGAAATACAATTGTTATTGTAAAAACTTTTGTGCTTGAATTCACTTAAATTCAATTCGATTTTCATTTAAACTCTCTCAAACATTAACTTTACAGAGGCGTAAGATAGAATCCATATAACTATATATACAAATTACATATAGAATATGATAAATAATTTACAATTGTAATTAAGGAATATAAGGTGTTCAAGAGAGAAAAAAAAGGTGATAAAGGAAGACAAAGAGTTTTAATACAAGGTTGATTTTCAGAAGTTTGGGACATCTAAATACCCTAGTTTATGAAACTAATCGAGTAGGTGCCCCAAAGTAACTAAATTAAATAAATAGTTATCATATAAAGTTTTAGTGAACGATTTTAATGAGCCCAATGATTTGGTATTTTGTTGAATTAATGCCGCTTGAAAGTATCAACAGTTTAAGTGTAGTAGCTAGTGATGGTCTATAGAGTAAAGGTGTTAGAACTGAGTGCCAGCCGGGACCTGTTGTCAAGTTTAGTCACGTAAAATGCAGCATCGAAAATAATTTTTGTAAAGTACATTCTTTTTTTTTTTCGTGTCGTTAAAACTCAACAAATCGGTTTCAGGTTGCACTGGCGATTTTTTGAGGTAGGCCGGTAATTAAATGATCAGCTCCAAGAGTAAATTGTATTTGTAATACTGTAGACAATATGTCTCAGATAAAGATTATCGTTTACCAATAGTGTGATAAAATTCTGATTGCATGATTTGTAACTCAGAATAATCAAAAGCAGTTGTTGCCCTTTCCTAATGCTACAAACCTTTTCAAGAGGAACAAGCAAATGCAAATTTCTCCATTGTCGTAATTCGACAGTGTTAGAGAGAGTTGTATCAAAATGATTTTTTCATCTAAGGACGAGAGATCGAAAAGCAAACCACCTCGTTTAACTGCCATGGAAACAAAAGACTTTGGTTGAGTTCAGATTGCCGGACTAAACAGTTAGTTCCTGGCCAAGAGATGCGTTTCAACTTGTTTGTCATCATTCGTAGTGGAGTGGCCGGCTAAAGCACTTCTGCCAGCGGGCCATCAAAAACTTTCTTCAACTTTATAACCAGCGACTTGGTAGCGATAAAGGAAGTCAGTCTCGAGATACAAAAAATCTGTGCTCTTGGCTAACAGGTTTGCTAGCGCTATTCAAGATTTGTGTTCACTTTGGCTCCCGGCAAATGGTTTTTAAGTGACACAGAGCTAAACTTTTTAACTGTTTTCTAATTATGTGCTTAAACAGATTATTAACTCTAGATCGCTCTTTCTACTGCGCTAACCTGAGGTGACGGTTTGTGTTCTGCAAGCCACTCTCCTTGAGGCCCACCCTGCTCAGAGGAACTTTGCGTAGACATTGCGTCTTGTCATAATGGAGCAGCAGTCGTCACACTGCACATCGATTTCAAGAACTATGATAAGTTCACGACACAACTGCGATCATGATTGCTCCACCAACTGCTGCTTCTAATGGTGGAAGAACTGAGTATCTTTCCTCCACTACCTCAAGTCCGCCTAATTTAAAACGGAAAATTCATCGAATAAAGGAATTTTTAAGCTCACGTCGTTATACACAGAACAATTGCCACACCTAGGAATCATGGTCAATTTGATCCAATCTTTAAATGTTTTTTTTCCTTAACCTTTAAATGAACTTGAACTTTAAACAAAGAAAATTGAACAGATGACTGTAAACAAGCATGCATTCTTTCACGGCGTAACAGCAGTGACTAAACCCAGTCAATTTCATCAGAATGCCTATTTGATAATAACTAGGGACTGGTCGTGAAATCAGGTTAAAAAAACCTTGGGTATAATGCAACTCGGTCATTCAGTCACTCATTCATTCTCCATCTTGCAGTTTGGCACTTTCGGGTGGAAGTTGACGCAGCAAATTTCCAAGTGACATACCCCGAATCGAGGAACTGAAGGTTATCAAGCATAAAGCCATCATTGACGCCTGGTGGATGTGCGTTTAAATAACAAAAACATGCATGTGGCTGGCTACACGTTAAACTTCTATGTACAATCTTTAATTTCCCAGCTTCTCGTTCTTTACCCTTGAGTTCACACGCTTCAGCCACCAACAAACTTCCAAGGAAGTTCGTCGTGTTGCAGAATACCGCTGTCCGTGATTTATTGCTTCGT
>JAEMPF020001874.1:40000-46190 GCA_022496165.2 Catalaphyllia jardinei | reverse complement strand
ATGCATTTTCAATGCATTTTAAATGCATTGATAATGCATTACAACGCGTTGATAATGGTTCTCAACGCATTTGTAATGTTATTCAGACCATTGTAAAAACATGGACAATGTTCAACAAATGTTTAAGAATGGATGAAAAATGTTTCTCAACGCATTGGCAACTTTTTCCAACGTTTAATCCAAATGCTGCACAAAACGTTCAAACAAAGGACAATGTTTCGCCCCGTTGCAACAAAGCTCCACACACTGTACGTCAACACAACCATTAATACGCGCTTTGTTCACAAGCAACAAATTCAACTGAACATCAAAATTCTGCATCTGAGAGAATTTGATGTTGTGTAATTAATAAAGAACAATTTACCTCAACTTACCTTAAAACTTTTGCGAAGCAACAGCCAATACCCACCGGAATTAGAAACGCAGAAAAAAGTTGGTTAGAGCGTGATTTGTTTGGCGGCTTGCCCCCAAGGTTGCCGCTAATAAGATCATTAATTTTTGTTGTTGTTTTTTGCCTCGGAATAACCATTCCTTTGTGTAGTAAGTGAAGGCGGCATGAGAAATACTTAACACATAAAATAGGAGTGAACTTTTCTGAACCGTAATCTTTTACCAGGAGCGAAGCAAGACTACGTTGATAAAGTAATTAGCTTTGTCGAATGCGTGGTGTGCATGACTTCGATGATGGTTTAGCACGATCAAAATTGCTATTCCGTCGGTCGCATCTAATCGTGAACAGCGTGAGGCATTTCAAAGATTTTTTGAAGCTCAACTCTTTGTTTTCAAAGCCGATGAAACTGAACGGTTAACTGAAAGTTTATCTATTTTCCCTGGTAATTTTATACGAACGTTACGAAGCAGACACTGAGGCAGACAAGGTCGCGCCACATGTTATGGCTCGTTTTTCACCTTTTATCTTTATGGTGTTTTATTGCAATGGTTGGCGAAGACCTTTTTGATAACTTGACTGCAAAAAGGTTTAATCTGCATCAGTGTAAAAGCACAATTTTAGGAGGCCTGCAGAACAAAATTTATCCAGTATCACCAGCTCAAATTTGTGATCGCTCGTGTGGAACGTTCACATTCCTTGCTTCCCATGTGCCGTTCAATTTATGTTTACGATGTCGCGATATTGTTGCAGTTGCCAACAGGATCGATTTATCATCCCCAGTTTTTCGTATCGGTTACACATCTTAAATGTTCTTTACTGTAGGTCACATTGGAACAGTTAATAATACTTTTGTTTTAACTGTGTTCATATTGGTCTATTTTTTTTGTTTCCTCATCAAACGAAACAAATCTATTTCTATTTTGGTCACAGGGTGAGCTACATATATTTTACTTAGTGACTTAGTGGAGTAGAGTGGCCAATCAAAATAGGAAGCAGGTGTGAAGCGAACGTATCACAAAAGGGAAGTGAATGTATCACAGATTAGAAATTTGGTCATTGGGTCAAGTGAGATGGCACTCGTTGAAAAGGTAAACATTTAAGAGGAGGTAAACATGTTGGCGGCGCGTGCAATCTCATGCATATGTTAAGGAGATTCGCAGAATGGAAAAGAGCAGAGTTAGTTGAGCCAAAATATTATCTGTGGACTTGAAGGCTTCTAGTAAAATGAAAACAATGCATTGTGGAAAAATAAACAAGTACCTGTCTTTCATTCCGGAAACAAAAGAACTTGCAGACTAATCGTAACCTGTGTTATGACAGACTTCCACTTGAATCGTCAAGAAACTATTAGAACGTAAAAGATATAATTTCGACTTGCAGCTATTTGTATGGTGTTAGACAACAAGTTTAATGTCAGGACACTGCATGCAGATCCGTACAGATTGATGAGATAAGAGTTATTATAATTATTGGAATAAATTTAGCCTACGAAAACAGCCGTCCTTCTTCGCTCACGCGAAACGCCACTCGCGCGGGAGCGAAGAAGGACGGCTGTTTTCGCAGGCTAGAATAAATTGTTCTTTCAGACAAGAAAGGAAAAGAATGCAACGCTTCGTGAAAAAAATAAAACAAACTTTTATTTACTGGCTTGACTTTGTAAATTGATGTATATTATTATAGGCTAATACAGTTGTTGTTTGTAATTTTATAATATCCTTAAGTCTGCGGGCGACGCATGTTGCGTGACAAAAACTTGATCTTATTTTAACAGCCGGTTAATGTAAACTGTGCGTTACCCTGCACTCTCTGGAAGTAACATTTTAAAACGTAGTTACGCAAAAGTGTAATAAAACGTTTCATCATTATCGAACCTGAGAGAATCAATTTAATTTGTGGACCAGGAAGCTAATCCTCTTGCGAACCTCCAGGCCGAGAGGAGGCCTGAAGTCCTGCCTTGGTTTTACATGCAAACTTAACTTCACGACATTTTGCATTTATCGCATCTCGGACCTCTTTGTTTGATGGGCTTTCACCACTGGGAGGAAAAACAGTATACGTCAAACCTGCAATACGTAATTAATGTTAATGTTAGATAACGCCAGCATAAACTTAAGGTCACCTTATTTGGCAGTGACAAGACTGACAGAAAAAAAGGTCCAGGACTATAATCGGGGATTACAGGGGTTAGGGGCAAGAAACCTGAAAAAAATACTTATAATTAAAAGCCTCATCGCAGGTTTAGGGGAGGGGGAGGGATGTTTCTAAAGGGCAAAAATGCACCCATGCTGAAACGCCCAATTTCAAAACAACGCCCACTGCACTATCTAATTCTTGAAGCACGTAATCAAGTAGCTTATTTTCCAAGAAGACAAAGTGAACATATCGGTTAAAGCCCGCTAAAATAGTGATTCGAATTAAAGAAGTAAATAAACAAAAAATAAACAAATAAATATAAGCAGAGGTATTTGCTTACGTTTGACCAAGTCAACTCGCTTTTCGTCAAGTTTGTCTTTATTCCTCTTCCCATCCACGTTAGAGGTGGCCATTTCTTCCGTGCTGAAAAGGACGTCCATGCAACCGCGAGTAAATGATTTCCTGTCAGTGCGTTTGACTTTCTTCACCTTGTTGGCAACTTCTGGTGGTAAGTGTGAAACTAAAGGCGATACGGAAGAGTTGCTGTTGGCGGTGCTACGTTTAGAGGATTGCTTGGGAGTCGTTATTTGCATATCTGGAGACCAGTCCAGAGATTGCAAGGGCAAGGTAGTTTCAACTGGTACCTGCAGATTTAATTCTGAACAGTCTGCTGGCAACGACGACAAAGTCACGTCTGGACTGCTAAAGGAGGGACCTGGCTGGGGTGTTGTCATTCCAATGTTGAAAATATTGCCTTCTATTAGGGAAAGCCGTTCATCAACGCTGATTAGTTGACTTTGGATTCCAGCTAAAGTGTCATAAATGTTCTTCATGTGCATGGCGATATTTGAGTCAGTGGGAAACTGGAGGGGAGCAAAAAAGGTTGTGATCAGCAATGAAACACGTGATAACATATCCTCCAATTTAAAAAATTATAGCCACTATAAATCACAAAAATGATATGTCTGGACGGAATGTTCATGTGTCATCTAGCATTGATTTGAAGCCTTTATCACATAACTGTTACGACAACATTATTAAGGTGTATTGGCTCACTTAACGTTTTATACGTTAACATACAAAAAAATCTCCACCGCTTCTGTTGGAGTTGTATTCTTGGTTTTCACGTGACGTCAGAGAAAACAAAAGATAGAAAATTTAAGGTTTTTTTTAATCAAGCAAAAGTCCGTTTTTAACAGATATCTGTTGGCCTGTCTTCAGCTCGGTAGACCGCTTTGTTTTGAAAAATAGAACACGGTTTTTTCCACAATTCATGACATCGGTATTGTTTCTGGGTAACATGTCACGTACACGAAAATATCGATTCGCCTTATGTTTTCTAGTCTCCTTCGCAGCCGTTTTCTGGGATGTCACGACTATATGTTTTCGAGTTCTAAGTATGAATAATCTATATACTCCAAATCACTGTATGCTTTTGTTAAGTCTTGGGCATTAGTTTTAGATATTTGGAGGGGTTTGTAGGTCTTAGTTCTTTGGTCTTAGGTGTCAGTTTTAGATAATACCTGTTCAAATACACCTGAAACATTAGCCAACTTTGATATCCCCGCAAGACTGCAATCAACGAAGTCATGTATCCGCCATGAATTATGTCAATTTAGAGCTAAATTCATGTAATTTTGCTAATCTTGTGTGATATTTAAATCATCAATAGCAAGCACAATTTCTCTTATTCAGGTGGTGCAATGATACAATTACCTCACTGACTGAATCATTTTACTGAAACATTGCCGCAACATGGAAAGGTTGAAGGAGTAACGATATTGCTTTACTTTTCAGTGATATCAAGATATCAAAAGATTAAACTTAATTTTCTCACCTAACAAAATTTAATTTGGAGATAAAATGGGCCTGAGTTGACAGTATTTTAGGTATAGCCGTATAACATGCATCCTGTCTTTTAAAAGTACTTTACTCACTTGATCATTCTGTTGTGCTTCTAGTATCTGTCGAGTTTTCTTTTCAGCCTCCAGTGTTGCTATCAATGCATTTTTCTCGGCCTCTGACATTTCCAGCGTCTTCTTCCATTCAGCTTCCATCTTTCGGTGTTCATCTTTGGTCAGCGCCATTTCTTCTCTCTCAGTTTCTAGCTTCTTTTGCAGTGCGTTGTATTTCGTGTCTGCTAGCACCTTATTTGCTAATAGTACTTCTCTTTTTTTCTTCTCGGCATTAAGCTGCTGCAGTAATGCAGTTGTGGTTAAGTCATCAGTTTTAGCTGCACTTGCCATATCTTCTTTCTGGTCGCCACCTTTAGCTTTTGAGAGTTGTTCTGCTTTCAACTGATTATCTCGATTGGTTAAATAACGTTCCAAGTATTCAGCTTCGGTTGGCCCTGTTGTTGGTGGTGGTGCTCTGGTGTTTGACCCAGGCTGACGGTAACTAGCGAGTGGTGCGTCATCATCACTGTCAGAATCACATTCTTGCTTTGCGCTCTTCTTCCCTGTGAAAAAGCGAACAATTTCAAAACAAAAATGTTGAAGTGCATTAATTGGGAAATCTATGGCTGAAAAGGGTAAGAATCTGATGTACATTATTGTATAAATGACCTGTGAACAAAAATCATGGTTTCAAACAAAAAAACTTAGACAACAATCTGAATTATAATTTGTCTCGTCTACAATTGTTACAATCGTGTACAACAAGAGTCCAGTCAAGAAACTATTCACTCCGTTTTCTTTCAAACATAAACCTATGAACAAAGCATATAAGAAATGTAGCTAACAACATTCCTAGTAGTAACTGTTGGTATCTTACTAAATTTCATGAAACCTAGGGGAAATCATTGTTGACCTCTTACAGCTGGTAGCTAAAGCCACGGTAAACTAAGTTGAGCAACCTATGCAACATTAGTATCTTAACGTTAAAAAATTACCTCCAAGTGATTGCGTTTCCTTTGGCCATGCTTCACAGACCTCTCCATCTGACCACCGTCGATCGAATAAGATATTTACACGCTGCCCTTTCGTTAATGGACCATCCAATGGCTTGATGTTTTTACGTTTAATTCTCTGCTGACAATTGTGCCATTTATCATTGGTTTTCCACTGTATCAATACTTCGCTTTTCTTCGACATTGCGGTGGTAAAAGTCGCCGAAAGTTCAGCCTAGTGCAATAATTAGTTAGTTTGCTGGAGTTGAATTGAAGATCAGCTCACAGACACAGACATAAATACTCCCTCGATCACGCAACTTTCTTATTTCTTGCACGCTAAATTGCATGATTTTCCCCATAGCCTGAGTGTTCACTTTCACTGAGAAAAGATAGCCCCTTATCACAGTTTATTTCAATGCACGCAATTAAGAAAGTGTTGTTTACAATAGATTTTGAGAGAATTCCTCAAAGAGCAAGGTCACGGACACTGTCAGAATTGTCACGCGCTTCATTCATAGTCAGTGTCCTCTCAGTTCTTAAGAAATTTCTGCTTTTTCGAACTGGATTAATACTTTATCTAATATGATGCATTAGATTTGTGCACACATGTATGTGTCTTTAAGCGCTCTATCATTTCGTGATCTTCTGTCTTTGCGTGTGCGTCTGTGAGAGACCTTGTTATCAAGTTGCTTGTGGTGAAAAATGTTACCGATGCAATTTTTTCGTTGCGTGCAAGTGCAATTTGCGTGTACAGTATCTAGGCGTGAACGAGGCCA
>JAEMPF020001874.1:0-35000 GCA_022496165.2 Catalaphyllia jardinei | reverse complement strand
ATTCTGAAAATTGCAGCAGGCATGTATGACCCCCTAGGCATTGTAAGTCCCATACTTGTCAGTGTGAAGGTCTTGTTCCAAGAGTTGTGTTCAAACAGGGTTGAGTGGGATGAAGAGTTGAAGGACGAGGAGAAAAAACGCTGGGTCAGCTGGATCGACGACCTCAAGGGCGTAAGAGAAATCCCCGTGCCTAGATGTGTTTATAGAGTTCCTAAAGGTCAGATTAATTGTTTCTTGCATGGATTTGCTGACGCTAGCAGCAAGGCTTATTGTGCCGTGGTTTATTTCGTGTGTGAGGCGTTTGGGGCTTTCACCGTAATGTTTCTGACTTCCAAGACCAGAGTTGCTCCACTAAAAACGCAAACGATACCGAGACTAGAATTGATGTCAGGGAGAGTGTTGGCGAAGCTCATGGAGACCGTACAGAATGCCTTTAAAGAAGAAGTAGAGATCAAGGGTTCGCGAATGTGGCTAGACAGCAAGACAGCGCTCTGGTGGATCAACAACAGGGGCGAATGGAAGCAGTTTGTGCGGCAGCGAGTAAACGAGATGGAAGACTGGGCACACTGTCCAGGAGAGCAGAATCCTGCTGACCTTGGCTCAAGGGGTGAATTGGCGTCCAAGCTAAAAGAAAATGAGTTGTGGTGGAGAGGTCCAGCCTGGTTGTCCGGACCAAAGGAAGAATGGCCAGTGTCAAAGATCTGCGAGACTCCACAGAGCATCGATGAAGAGAAGAAGATTACCGTGACAGTGACTGTCGTAAAAAACAAGTTTGGAATTTCGAGTATTATTGAAATCAATGCGTTTAGCCGACTCGGGAAGTTGTCAAGGGTAACCGCATGGGTAAAGCGTTTTCTTTTTAATATGCTCTGCATCAGAAATGGCACTGAGAAGAGCGAGGGTATGCTGTCTGGGAGTGAGATAGCGGACGCCGAACGACTTTGGATAAAGTCTTCGCAAGATGAACTGAAGAGTGACAGAAACTACAAAGATTTGGCCACAAAGCTGAAATTGATGGGGCATGGTGGACTCTTGAGATGCAAGGGCAGATTGGAACACTCGGATTTGGAACCGGAGTCACAACAACCCATTATCATTCCAAGAGACCACAAGCTGACAAAACTAATCATTGAAGAATGTCATCGAAAGACGCAGCACAGTGGAATACGAGCAACACTTGGAGAGCTGAGGTCGCGGTTTTGGGTGCCAAAGGGAAGGCAGGCTGTAAAGAAGGTTTTGACGGAGTGCGTGACTTGCAAGAAGGCGCAGGGAAAACCCTTTAAATCCCCACCTGTGGCAGCACTGCCAGACTTCAGAGTTAGAGAGTCCACACCGTTTTCTAAGGTAGGTATAGACTTTGCTGGTCCGTTGTTTGTCAAGACCCAGACGGGAGAAATGGTGAAGTGTTATTTGGCTTTGTTCACTTGTTGTGTAACGCGAGCGGTTCATTTGGACTTGGTTGCTGACCTTATGGCAACTACCTTTGTGCGTTGCTTACGAGGATTTGTCGCGAGGAGAGGGGTTCCATCGTTAATCGTTTCAGATAATGCCAAGACTTTCAAGGCATCCGCGAAGGTGATAAAGCGATTGCATGACAACGAAGAGGTGCACACTTAGAAAGCAATCAAATAGACTGGAAATTTATTTTGGAGCGGGCTCCTTGGTGGGGCGGATTCTATGAACGTATGATTGGAACAGCAAAACGTTGCCTCAGAAAGGTTCTAGGAAATGCGAAGCTGAATGCTGACGAATTGTTGACTGTCTTGACCGAAGTAGAGGCGACCTTGAATTCACGTCCCCTGACGTATGAATACGACAAAGTTGGAACTGAAATGCTCACACCATCACATCTGATCTATGGTCGTCGGTTGCTAAGTCTGTCGGAGGAAGTGAGAAATGATGAAGAAGAGAGTGAAACAGGCCTTCTCAAAAGGTTCAGGTACCTCGCAAAGTTGAGGATTCATTTTTGGAAACGATGGAGAAAGGAATAACTCACAGATTTGAGAGAGCATCAGCGGGGTAAAAGGGAAGGTCGGGGCAAGGTAAGTGTGGGAGAAGTGGTCTTAGTGCACGAAGAGAATGTGAAGAGGAGTAACTGGAAGATGGGAAAGATTTTAGAGCTGATTGCAGGCAAAGATGGCGAGGTAAGAGGTGCAAAATTGAAACTAATCACTAAGGGAAAGCCCACCCTTGTCAACAGAGCCGTGCAGAAGTTGTATCCTTTAGAGGTGTGTAGTGTGTCGAGAGAATTTGACGAGGGAAACATACACCCGGTGGGGAATGCAGTCAAACAAACCCCTGCGGGGAGGGAAATCCCACGGCGGGCAGCTGCACTGGATTCGCGTTGGAAAACACGAGTCATGCTCGATCACTAATCGGCTGTATTTTCATTTAGTGCGGCTGAATATGATCACTAGATTGTGCTTGACCCTGACAGGTCAAGGGGGGGAGTGTGTCCGATAATAATAGTTTATTTTGATCATTATATTACGCAACATTGTTTTTAGCTGTAACGTCACATATTGCGCGTGACATTTGCATGTAATACATATGGATTTTAAAGATTAATCTAGCAAGAAAGAAAGCTTGTAACTAGATAAGATTAGGTTTAGTGGTTATAACCGCAACATTCTTGACATTATTGTATTTCCTTGAGTATATAAGACATTGTTGTAAGAGGATAAGCCTTAGAACGAATTAGAACGAGAATGGAATTGTAAAGAACTGTGAATCTACGAATAAACGCATTTAAAGCTTGGAATATACAGTCCTCATTTTGATTGTGAACCAGCACCGGGAGTATTCCCGGACATTACTCCTAAATATAATTGCATCAATGTTTTTAAATATATTTCACATTTATGTATGAATATATGAAAGGGATGGGCATTAAACCCTGGCACGTACTGTTCTCACTTAGGACTTACGAAACAAGTGGAAGCAAGAGTGAGTATGACTCCTGTGATGGAGAGGGTGATAACTCTCAGGGTGAATGCGACGAGAATGGACAAAATGCTATCAGAACAAAGGAACACTGTTCATGCATCGAAGAAATTCATACCGATGATGAAAAAGAATGTGTCGATGAAGACGATCTTTTCACTGTTTATGTGGGAATAGAACAAGCTGATCCATTGTGTGCCAAAATTCATGATTTTCTCCAAAGAGGAAAAATATCGAAAGACAGAATTTTTTATAAGTATCTACACGATGTTGTTGAGATCATGTACAACCCGTTCCATGAATATGATCGTGAGGTCGTGGAGTTTTTCAATACCATTACTTATCTTGGTGGCAAACGCACTGCATGTTTCATTAGAGGACCAATGAACCTGGGAGATGGCCGAAACAGCCAGCTTGAGAAAAAAATGAATCTTGGAGGACCTTCAGAATCTGTTTGTGCTAAGCATCAAGCAGGATACACACCCGATTCAGGCGTCATCAAACCATTGTCATTAGGCCATTTGGAACTCTTGAAAAATTCTCAAGCCAAACGTCTCATAGAAACACCCCAACTCACCATAATTCCCTGTGCCCTAGCTAATGATGGAACCGCCCTGAAACCGGCCATTGAATTTGATGCTCGATTAAAAGAAAATGTTGGATTGAAAAAATCAGTCAATATAAAGTATGTCAAAGAAAATCCTTCACCGTCGCCTGCTCACCTTAAAGAGAATATAATAACAGAAGCACTTGTCTCATCACTTACTTCCTTAGACAACTACTGTTCCCTTCCTGTGGCTGTGGACTACTCGACCCAGAGTGGAAAAACTGGCCAGGCAATGATCAATTTATTCGAAGAGCACATAAAAACTCTCCAATCGTGCGGATGTTGCCAAAAGAAAGCGCTGCATCGTCGTCATATCACTTCTGAGAACGTGAACTGCACTAGTTTTTGTGAAGTGTGCTACCAATCAAAGACGGTGTGTGAGGATTGGAAATTGCTGGGACAAGTCAGTCACATTCCATCCCTACGGTTGTGTGATACTTGTCGTGATAATAACTCAAACTGTTTCCGTCGCGTCATCATGGTGGTTTGTAGTGACTGTGAAACGGAGAACAAAACGGCCTTTGAGACTATAAAGGCGAAACTAGAAGAAGCCACTGAAGACCCGGCACTAGCGTTTCTGTCCATTTTACCAGACTGCCCGCATGTGGGTAAAAGTATCAAAGCAGCATTTTCGAATTGGTGGCTGAAATGTAAAGATGAGCGAATAAACCTGGGCCTAGTTAGAACTTTCAGAAATCGCTCCGACAAAGCTACTAAAGACAAATTTAGGAAGCTAATTCCAAAGAATGACCACGTGAAAAATAAGGATAGACAAGATCCATCTGCCGTCCCTACCTTGACAAGTGATAGATTGACAGATGAGCTGAAGAACACTGGGTACGTCTGTCACACAATCGTACCAGAATTAGATAAATATTCTACAGATAACCAGGGTGGGATGTATCCATCACCCATAAGTGTTGTTGTACCATCTTACGGTTGGATTGCCTTTCTGTCTTTTGATGTAAAGCGCTCCTTGTGTAACCTTTTCAAAGCTTGTCTACATAGTCCGGTTGACCAAATCACTGCTATTGGCAAAAATCTCAAGGCGAGAGATATTCATTCTTCTGATGGCATTATCTTTCTTACCACTGACAATGGCCCTATCAAGACTGTGGAGTTTGTTGAAGGATCTATTTCCATGGTTGTTAAGCACAAGAAGAAAGAAGACCTCGTAAGGTTGGCTGATAAAATGCACGTGCCATCTAGTGGAACTATGGCTGAGATAACTCAGAGACTTAAAGCCCACTCTGAAAAGCTGGCTACCAAATACTCTCGCAACAGTGTCAAAGTGGACGAAATTCACTTCTGGGATTGTGAAAAGCAACCGTCCTTTGAAGCAATGGCATGCGCTGACAGCGAGTTATTTTATGCCGCTGAATGTGCCCAGAAAGCAATAGTGTCGTTTCAAGTAGAGAAGGATGGCATTGGCTTGAAAGGTGTTAATCTGCAAATCATCATTCAGTACAGCACTGGTTGGCATAAAGTTAATAGCATGTGTCTGTGTGACAGCAACATATACACATCACACAGCCAAGGAATCAACAAGGTCAACTTAGAAAGTGGCAAATGTATGTTACTTGTTGAACTCTTAAATCAGCCATGTGTCCTGACGAGGTTTGGGACAGGTATCCTATTTGCTAACCAAAAGAGGGCGTCTGTGTGGCAACTTAGCCCACGTGGTGACGTACGAGTGTTTGCTGGGTCTGACAGTGAAGAGGGCAGTGTCGACAGTCTAGCCAAAAACTGTCGGCTAAAACAACCCATTGGCATATGCACTGAGTTTGACAGCGTTGTGTACATTTGCAATGCTCAGACCAATTCGATCAAGATTTGCAGCAAACTCACTGAATGTTCCCACTTTTTGAAGGTTATTGGTGCGCTGTATGATGCATTCTCTGTACACAGCAAAGGTGCAACCTACAAGATCAAGTCTGCCGATGAAGCTGTCACTTGTCCGTCAGTGTAAAGTTATGCTTAATGAAATCACTGCTGACATATGAGATAGCACGGGGATTTCAGGGACATTAAATGGGCCACAAGGCCATGTTTCTGCTAAGACAGTGAACTCTGTTGAAATGATTGAATGGGGTCTTCAGAGATTGTTTTCGAACCTTTCCAAATTTGATTACAAGGCTACAAACTTACTAAGCTGCATGACCTTGGATGTCAAGAATTGCCATTCAACTGTTCATATCAAGCAGGCGATCTTGTCTATGCTGGAATACTGCCAATCATTTGGCCTAACGATGAAAGAGTCCATCAAAAGAACAACAGACTGGGCAGCCTACTACCACACCAGCAGGTCATGGTATCCAAAGCCAGAGGATACAGTGTCCCTCTCACAAGTGCCAACAATCGCACCCTTGCCTGCCATTGAAATGCCGCAAGCTGACTGTGACCTTATGCGAAATTGGGCGTCCTCTTATGGAGCTGCGGTGAGGCAACGGACAGTACGGCAAGAAACTACTATGGCCAAACATGGCACTCTACCAGAGTTTATCTACCAAAGACAGTGTGTGGCATCAGACGAGCCGGTACCTTTAACTACCTTTGCCTCAGAACAAGCTGAAGGTCCTGAAAAAAAACAGCACGCTCCTTTTGAACGAAAAAGAGAGGGACGACGAAATGGCCGATGAGTTCGACTCCAGCAGCGATGAAGAGGTTGAAGCGGAAGATGCAGAGGGAGGAAATTCACCCCTTCAAGGAGAAATTGGAAGTTCTGCAAGTTTTCTCCTTGGTGCCCGCTCTCGATTTGGCAGAGTTGTTCGCTTCAACAATCGTTTCTTGTCCTGATCAAGGGAAGAATTAACGCAATTACCGCCACACTGCGTTCGAGTCTGGTAGCCATCAGACCAACGGTTATCTTGGTTTCCGTAGCAAGATTAGAATAGGCTAATCCCAAGGCTTCCTCCAGGTATGAAGACATGATTGATCACCGTAGTTATACATACAACGTAAGTGGCTCTAATTCAGTTAAATCCTGAGAAGCTGAGATTCACGCTTTAACGGGATTCGAACCCATGACCTCTACGATACAGGTGCAGTACGGAAACCAGAATGACGTCTGGACAAGAACAACACAATTGAAGCTGCACGATCACAGCCACCAATAGAAAAAGCATAATACCAACGTGTAGTAACACAACATGAGGACTGTAACCTGCAAAAACATTTAGCAGAATGCATAAACGTAACTGCGGGACTAGCACTCTCTGTTTTCTAGAATGGTGGATATTCTTTCCAATGAAACTGAGCTCTCACTGCAATTCCTTGTGTCACAATTGGCAAGAGGTAGGCTACTTTTTGTTAATTATTAGCCAATACGTCAATGGATGTTACACGGTTTGTTTACTTTGTGTAAATGACCTAAATTGAAAACTACCTGGTTTAACGTTCATTAACAAACTCTTAATTGTTATTTCAATGTTATTTGCACTTAACGTGACTTACAGAGAGCTCATTTCAGGGTTACATTGAGTTTTGACTCGGTATTGAGGTGTTTGCGGTATTTCGCGATTTTTTTTTGCGGTATTGCGGTATTTCTGGATTTTTTTGCGGTATTGCGGTGTTCAGAACCCCCCAATGTCCCCCTCTGGTAGGCATATGCCTGCCACTATTGTTTTTTTTTTAGTTTTTGAATAAGGGGTGGATTACATGAGCTGGGGTTGACTGTTTGGCGGGATGACTTTTGGTCTGGTGTCACCAAACCAATGGATTTGGACATGGCTTTACATTGCACATATTTGCTACTTTGAATGGTAGTAACCTTTGATAATGATCTTGAGGATTGATTGTTATTTTGTTTATGTACTTTGGTACCTAACATTTATATATATTTTTTTCTGTTATGTGACTTGGTTAAAACTGGCTTGCAGATCGAGGATTGAACCTCTAGGGCTCCTCATTTGGATCTAGACAGAAGTCCAAAACTTGAAAGGTTGCAAATAACTAGGACAGTCGCCTTATATGTGGCAGGCCACCCTTACTCATGCATTCTGCCCCTAAGGGGATTATAGTGGCCTGAATTATTAATTCCCTTAGATTTCTTGGAAAGGTAAATGGATCAAGCACATTAACATCTAATTACATTACCGGTAATACCAAATTTTATTCAAAATACAGCTGAACCCCTATTAAGTAGCCGCCCTTAGGAAACTGGCCAGTGGCCGCTTAATAGGTTTTTTTTCAAAAGTTAGCGTTACACATTTGAGGGTTAATATATAGATTTAGGCCAGCCTAAAAGCGTAGCTCCTTGGCCAGGTTGTTAAGAACCCGATTGAGCTATTAACCCAGGAAAGGGCACAATTTTGATTTGAGTTCTGTAACTTTGCAGTGAGGTTTCTATCTTGAGTTTTCTTAACACAAAACAAAGCTGAAAAAAAAACATTTGTATAGAAGAAAACGTTATAATTCTAATAAATTTTAATCCTGGGCTAGCGCTAGCTGGCTTCTGAACAATCATAAACTGTTCTCAACAAATTAACCTAACATGAGCCCACGGTCCAATCGAAAACCACCATTTGGTCAGCGGTCAACTTCAAAAACCACGTGACTTCGATAAGTTGTAGACTTGAGCCCGCGATATGCTCACGTGATACTATACAGCGGATACCTTGTTTTGACAGGTGTCAATTGCTTATAACATGGATGTCCAACATCAAAGAAGTACACGGTAAACCAACGCTGCATGTCTTTCAACCTATTAGGAGTATGACTGCCATGTTGCGGGACTCCACCGTCGTCGTTGTGCGTACGCGCCCACGAGCAATACTGCTGCCTGTCTTGCATACGGCTGGCGCAATTTGAATTGACCAATCAGGATTCAGCAGGTGGGGAAAACCTTTACTGTCCTGACGTCAATATAAGCTGACAGGAAAAGCAATGAAATCAAACAACTTTTCACATTGGAGAATGCATTAAATATTCACAAAGGGGGATTTACAATTCCCAAAACCATATCACATTGCAAAAAGTGAAAAATATGAAACATCTTGTGTCTCCAAGCTTCTAATTAGGCGCCAAAAATAGTTCTTTATCGAGTGTCGCCATGTAGGATAATAGTTGTCTTATTTTGAACAAAATGTGCTGTTCGTCGTCAAATTAAACCCAAAATATGCTAGTTTATTAAAAGAGGCCAAGGCAACTTTTGCATTGTCTTTATTTCAGCTAGCGGTGAAGAAAAAGGCTTTTTTCGTGTCGTTTTGGTAGGACAGCTAAGTTTTGACTGCCGCACGTATTGCAGGCTCAGTGACTGTATGCAAGGGAATAACCATGAGAAAATCAATTCATGGGTCTCTTTTTCCCTATATGGTTATGGGGCTCCACTTGGCGGCCCTTCGGTACGCCAGAGCTCTGCTATTGCCAGAGAATCAAAATGCATAACAGGTGTTTGCATTAGCTTAATATGGGTGGCCATTAATATGGGTGGTATTATTTACAGTATTGTCGACTTCAAATTTAGGATTTTGATAACTGGCTGTTTGACAGGGGGTTGCCATTTTATTTTCCTGTTTTGTTACCATCAACACTTCATACCAGTGGATGATATTGTTTAAGATCAGTAAACACCAGAGCAAGCATTTCATGGGTTAGACACGTCACGTTAATCTAATTTAGAATTGATGAGAAGTGATAGCCACTGACAATTGCAGCTGATTGATTGCTATTCAAGAAACATTGTTTTTTAACAATTATGTATCAGACAAATTGAAGCTTAAACATCCCCCCCCCCCGGGCATGCCCCGGGCATTTGACGCCTCTTCCTGCCCGGAACGGAGGGCATTTGATCAACACTCATATGGGGTGGGGTATTTGATCGCTAGCCTCGATGTCATGTTACCAGTCGCGCTGATTCCCCGTGGGTCGATAAATCGTGGCACAGACGGCGGAGACAAACTTTGATGAATTCAAAGGAAAAGATTACATATTCGTGTCGAATTGGTTGAAAACAAAAGGCCTATACAAGCTGTGTTCTGTATTTTGAAGGTTTTTAAGAACGATTTTTTCTATAATATATAAATATGTGTTGTCTAATAAACCATGTTAACATGCACAGATTCACAAGCATAATAGAAGCTACTAAAAAGTGAAAACAGTAATCTGGTAATTTTCCCAGGGGTTGGGCATTTGAACAGCTTTTTGGCCCGGTGAGGGGGGAATTTGAACAAAAATTTTCGAAAAATTCAAATGCCCGGGGGGGATGTTTAAGCTTCGATTTGACTGATACATTACCAATTCTTGTTAATTTTCATTTATCAAAAGTTTCATATGACACCTGATAGGTGGGGATAAAAATTGTTTCTACTGCAATTAACATGATTATTTACAAATCATAGTTGAGTTAAAATTCTGGTGTAAATGAAATGTTTTGTAGCATGTTTGCCAACAGATTTGCACTCGGAATAAACAAGGCCTTTTTGATCAAAAGATAAAAAATTGTAAGCAAAGTTATAAAATAATGAGAATTAAAGATTTGCCTTAGTAGCAAAAATGACTAAGCACATTGGAAGCAGCAGTTTCAATGAATATTTGCACCAAAGATATTGTGAGCAAAATTATAATATTTTCTTCGTTTGACTTTAATGCAAATTTATAGCAAATGAACAGCTTTACTCAATTTGCAAATGAGAGAGTATTTAATGAAAAGGTACTTATTTCTATTGTAAGGAAATGTGGTAAAACATGTTGCAAACAAATTGTTTTGCAACATATTTACTCATGTTTGCAATAACGGTAAATACACCGCTTTTGCGCGAAAGCAAATGCTTGACAAATGTAGGTGCAAGCTCAAGGTTACCTTGCAAGCAATTGCGAGGTAAATTTTATGCAAATATCATATTTACGTGACATTTGCATGCAAATTAGACATGAGCAAAGGTTTGAGTTTATCGTCACTTTACGGCTGTTGCAAATTTAGTTCAAATTTAGAGCTCTAAATTTGCACCACATTTGCACACCTTGACAAACCCTAGTAAATCCATTTTTTCGTCCAGTGACACTTTCAAGGTAGCCGGTAATGTCGGCATGTGGAAAAATGGCCTGTGGATTCGCCAGTATGACAGTTTGTTTTCGGTGATGAACGAAGAAGGAATTGTTCTAGGTTGGCAACTTACAAGAGGCACTGGCTTTGGTAGAGTGAAAACGTTACTTACGGGAATCCACAAGAGGATAAAAAATAGTGGCGTGAACCTTAAAGGCTTCTCCATTGACAATTGTTGCACATGGAGGCTTCTATCACAAGGGGTGTTTGGACTTCTTCCGATCAAACTTGACTTGTTTCATGCCGTGCAACGAATTGCCCACAAAATAAAAAAGAGACATCCATTGAGAAGGCAATGCCTAGATGCCTTTCGTCTAGAGTTTAGGGGAAATGGTGATATGGAAAAAGAGCGGAAACAACCCACGCCCTCACGAGAAGTTATGATAAAAAACTTAGCTCGGTTTCTAGAAAATTGGCAAAAGGTTGTGTTCGGCGGAGAAAATGTTCTTTCCAAACAAGCATGCGACGAACTTGAGAAATTAAAAGTACACATACAGAAAGGTTGCCTTGAAAATATACCACCAAAAGCTGGAACTAGTAGGCAGGAATCCATGCACAAAAGCTTACCGTTAAAGTGTCGCTAAGCGAAGAACGGGAGTTAAAGTGGCCGTGGCAAGCATAGGAAGCTGTTTATACAGATGGAATGAAAGAAGGCTCTCGAAAAATAATACGTCATCATCAGTGGCCCCAATCACGGAACACCAGGACTCGACAGTTATTTGCGATGATCAGGAAATGTTTGGAATTGGTGTAATTCAGGAAAACGATAATGTTGATAGCTTTGGGAGTGACCCTGAGCTGAGTGCCACCGAAACAGAATCCGCTCATAGCAGTAGTGACAATGCGGAGGATGGCCATGGCGGAAATGGCGACGTTGACCACAAAAAAGTGAAAGAGGAAGCTTCTTACCAGAGAATCCTCGAATACACACTGTACTTGAGAGGCATCGCTAGAGATATGCAAGAAAAATGCAAGGCGCCCATTTTGAAAGTAAATCTGTCTCAGTGTACGGGAAGAACTCTTTTGCTGTTTTCGTCTAATTTGCGCTCTTCCAAATCAGACACAGGAAACTGCAACCCTAGGTTAACAAGTGTTTTAAATCCTTTTGGGTTTGCTCTGTTGCCAATGCCAGGGGATGGTGACTGTTTTTTTCCACTGTGTATCTGAATCTTTGACATCTACAACAATAGCAGGAAACTCCGAATTTGAGTCTCATTTGAAGTCAGTTGGGCTCAGCAGAGACGTGCCTGAAAACGAGAAGGTAATCGTTCTTCGGAGGCTAATTGTAGAGGAATTTTTCGGACCCAATCAGCATGTTTACGAGCCATTTCTTGTGCCATCAAATGTTGGTTATTACAAAGAAGCCCGAAAATTCCAGCAGCCCGGATATTACGATTCGGAGCTTGGTAACTGTGTTCCACTAGCGATAGCAACATTTTACAAGTGCCTATTGTAATTTTCACCTCCATGGAAAATTTCCCCGTAACTCACATAATTCCAAGAGGTCACGTTCTGTCTGAGGTCCCTTTCTATCTAGCCTACGATCATAGTGGCAGTGGACATTACAGCTCTGTTGTCGAGGAAACAACTGCAGACTCAAGTACAGTAGGTATTGAACCAAGTTTTCACTTAACAGATGTACCATCAATCGCATCGCGGAACCTTCCAACGAAATCAGTTGAAAATCCTACAACGAATTGCTCCTGTGGTCGCGGAGCAGCGAGAAAGGCGAGGGAAAACGAATTCTGTAAAACGTATAAGTCACGCTGTCCATGTTATCGAATGGTTCAAAGTTGCAATGATTTATGCAGTTGCCGTTGTTGTGCCAATCCTTTTGGTAGAAACGTGCGAGACAAGGATGACATGCAACCACACCCCAGAAAAAGAGCAAAGCAAGACTTCCAGCAGGATATCAGTCAAACGGATCGGGGATACATGGAAAAAAGAGCCGAAGAGCCAAGCTCTCCAACTTGGCTGGAAGATGAACATTTTTTATTTGAAGCTGTGACATTACACTTACTGATGAACGAACAAGATGTATATCCAAACCAAATATTTTCCATCTATCATAAGATACTGGAATTCAATATTGAGCTGGAAACCTATCAGTTTTCCTTTCGCCCTAAAACTTTGGCAGTGATTTCTAAGAAACTTGAAGCTACGAAAGCGAGATTACAAATCGATAACGAGTTGTTTAAAAAGCAAGTCCAATATAACTGGTTCTTTGACTGATGGTTGAACTGCTTGCCACGATTTAAGCTGTTTACTGAGTCCAATTTTAATCATCCCCTTCCGGGTGCGTTAGTGTAAATGACTACAACGGCATGGGAAACGGGCTTATGTTACTGTTTGCAATTTACTGGCTATAATGTCATATGGCGTCTTTTCTTTCTTTTTTGTTGCTGTGGTTTGTTTGTGCAGTATATCATGGATCTAAAACCGTTGATGTTATTATTTTTGCCAATTGAAATACTCCGCTAACATTTTCAAGATTGTTAGGACGATTTTTAATGCAACTCAAGAACGAAGATTAACAAGAACCAGTAGAAACCAGTGCTTTTATAACCAGAATTAAAAGGTTTATCCGTTTTTAGACGCCGCTTCTCTAAGATCGTGTAGTTGATTTGGTTGAAGGTAAAATTTGACGCAGGTTTAATGCTCTTTTTACCTTGGTGAAATATGTACTCTGCATTTTAAGTTCTTTTACATGGGTAAAGAGAACTGAGCTTAATTCATCATTTTTTGTAATAAAGGTGTTAAAGTTTTTAAAGAAACTGTGGTGCTGCGTCGGTGGGGAGCATTACAAGATAATTTGGTTTTATCAACTGAGTTGAAAATGTAAATTGGCCACCGTGAAGGGATTCGGAAACTGATCTTTCGAGAGTTGGCCCATCGTCGGAGTGAATCGAGGAGTTGTGGTTGTGTGTGGTTTAAATACAGAAAGATAGAGCTACGCCATTGGTTGGTGCCTGATAACGTGAAAAACAACAAAATAAATTAGTTGAATGAAAAGCCTTCGTTGATACCTCCGGGAGTAAGATCTTCGGTTGAAAAATAATTTCTTATTGAGTTTTGCGATTTTCCGTGCTTCCTCGATGTGGGGAAAGATCGCAGACTGCCATATGTTACTTAAAATGACCTGGGGGGATTTAAGTGTCTTGTGACCGGTTTAGATGCGTCTTTGTCGTTGGGGTTAGGGTTAAGATTACAATGGTCATTCATAACCCTAACCCCGAAGGTGTTTTAGGAATCGATCGCCTAGTAGTCTCCCGGTTTCGCGAATGTATGACTTCTTGCAAAGAATGCAATTAAGTTACAGAGTAGATGACATTGGCTGAGGTGCGGGTGAAATGATTGATCTTGATAAATCCCTTGAGCCTTAATGTTTTCTCAACATTGTGAATGAAAGGTCTGTTTTGCATCGAGGCCGTGCGCATTTAAAAGTTTGAGTTTGATCACCTATATTTTTGGTGTGCCTTTTTTTTCGTGTTTGTTCAGAGAAAGGAAGTCGCACAAACGGGGAAAAGCTTACTCGACAATGACAGTGACAATGTCAAAAGTTAGTTTGGGTAATGTGCATGGTTTTTACAGTTGCTTGATTGAACCTCAAGATGTTTCAGTGTTGTGGGAAGAAACACCAATAACAAGCGTGTTCCTTCTTTTAAGTTCAGTTTCTTTTCGTTGAATCACCTTGATTACAAAGGTACAGTATTGTGCAAAAGTAACGCAAGCGAATTTTGTTCTTTGTTTACGTGAACTTTCCAGGAAAGTTCGCGTGAAAGTTCGAGTGACAATTCGAGGGCTTTTAAGCGAAATTTCCCTGGAACAAAGAATGCTTTTTCGTCAACTTTTCGGTACAAAACGAAATTTCACGGACAACAGCGTCATTTCACTAACTTGGTGCCCGAAATTTCAATTTCAACAATTCTCCACGCGATCTCTTCGATCTACCAGTCATATAACGTACACGAAGTATACAAAAAGCTTTCAATGCACTACTTTGCTGGAGTTCAGCCACGAACACGAAGAATGCAAATTACAAATAAAACTTACCACGAGTACAGACTTTGAAGTTAGTGTCATGCATGAGAAGATGCAAAACAAGCCCAATTTCGATCTGTGAAGTCGTCAGATGTGCAGCTGCGTAGAAAATTATCCCTTTCTTTCTCTAAACCAAGCAATTCAAATCGATACATGTGTTTTTGTCCGAGTAAGCATCTGAAATGGTTTTTTCGTTTTCACAAATTAACTTCAGTACTCTGATATTTTGATAAACACAGCTGTTTAACGCACTAAATGTTTCGAGAGGCGTTGATATGCGTGTAAACAATGCAGGTCACACTCGCTCGCGTGGGGACTGGAATCCCAGCGAGAAATCTCATGATTTGTAACATGAAAGGCTTACCCTAAAAATGGCGCTCTCTGTAAGTTTTAATTGCCTCAGTGCTTATGTGGTTGAAGCAGTAAGTTTGTACTGAATCTCTGACGTTTTTTAGCCGCTAGGATGTATTAACAATAAAAGATTCAACAGGTAAGAACATTGTAATAGTTGATCGAGTTGATGAATGTAATTTCAGATGTTCTTTACGTCTCTTTACCCAACAACAAATCACGAACTGTAGTCATATTTTGCTTAGTTTGTGTAAGAACGCTTATCAACCCGAGCGAATTTTCTCCAGCAATTTCGCGGCTAACGATCGAAAAGAGCGAACTTTCCCTCGAAATTTCCTGACTTGTTAGCGTCCACCGCGAATTAGCGTTCGAAAAATCAGGAGGAATAAAACAATAGGTACCTTGAAAGTTTGCGGAAAAGTCGCGGAACTTTCGTTTGAAGTGAAATTTCTTTGAAAAGCCATGAAAAGCCAAGAAATTCGTTGAAATTCGCTTGCGTTACTTTTGCACAATACTGTATGTTTGAAAAGGTAACAATGCAAAGAACTCGCGGGTCAGTTTTTTCTTTGTTACTAAAAGAAGAACCCAATTAAATACAGCGCAAGTTGTCACAGGTTAACAGTACCGCGAGTCCTTTTCTTAGACATAAGTCGCACTCTTATTATGTCAGAGAAACCTAATTTACCAAAACTAACTAAATCAAATATCTTTGTTGTGCATGAAACGTGACTTCAGTTGTTCCAGTTGCCCAAAATAAGAGATTGCATCGTCGTATCTCTGTATGTTTACTTGTTCAAAATATCCTATTCCGAGAGATTTCTAAAAAGATAATAAGCAGAGAGAAAGCCAACTATGATCTTGGTGTAGGTCCCGATATGATTAAAAATGAATGAAGTTTTAAATTGAAAGAGCATGCCGGAAATTTGGGTTTAACTCACGGATTGACAACAAAGGCACTCGAAGGTGTTAGAAATGTAGAGGTCAGCACGATTTAAATGAGTCCTAGAAAACTCCTTATTATGCATAAATGTGTGTCCTCGATACACCCAAAAAAATTTTTTACCCTTAGGGATATTGCTTCTCAGGAGACACGACAGCTGAAATCACGTTTTCGTATGTAATGTTAGCTAATGTTTGTTTCCTAAATGAAAGTAACTTAAATACCAACAGAAATAGAGTTCTCCGATTAAAGTAAACCTCAATAAAGACGGACGAAATACGCGTTTGTATGACATGTCCAGCTAAATCGTTTCTAGTGCTATGTGAATATTGGGATATAGAGGATATTATATGCCCACACTTAGCTTGGATATAAATTTTATCTTTGAGTTTTTTACTTGATATCTCATAAGTGAACGCAGCAAACGAGTGAGTATGGTATGTATTATTCTGTTTTTTGAATAAACACCAGTGAAAAAGGGGTGATTTATTATGTAACCATAACGACGGTGATCTCTTCACATGTGAAGATATGAAGTTTTCACACAAAAGCTCACTTAGTATTTCACTGGTGTTTATATAATAAAAAAATCTTCAGTAATATTCACAAGTTTCATTTACTTTTTATTGGACACGATTCTCTAGATATTGCATGTGTTGGTAAGATTTCACATCTCAAATCAGTTCACATGATGTTTCCCATATATGTTGTTTTCACATCCATTTCACAAGGTTACAACCAGATTTCACATTTCATTTTACATGCTTTTCCCCTTAAATATAGTTTTCACATCTATTTTCACAGGGTAGTTGATTTTTCTTTCCATATGTGAGTGGGGTTAACATCTCATTTCACATGGTATTTCACAAGGTTTTTTATTTTCACATCCATTTTCACAGGATAAATAGTCTGCCTGGTGGCAAACGTTTCACATGCCCTTTCACATGGTTTTTCACATCCTATGCTGTGAAATAACTTGTGAAAATGCGAAGCCCATTTCAAATGAATTTTCACATTTATGTGAAATAGTGCATGAAAAAATATGTGAAAGTCATGTGAAATCCGTGTGAAAACTGTGTGATTTTTTCACATTGTTTTCACAGGAATTTCACATGCATTTCACAGGGTTGCTCCCAGTAGTGACAACGACTAACTGGTCAATTAATATTGACAATGGTCTCTCAAATGGCACACTATTTGTTGATCTTAAAAAGGCCTTTCATACAATCGATCATGAAATAATTTTGCAGAAACTTGTTAACTATGAACTTAACAATCTTTACAGCTGGCTAAAAGCAAATAAGCTTAGTCTAAATATCGTGAAAACTGAGTTTATGGTGATAAGTACTTGTCAAAAGTTTCTTGCAAAAAATTGTAGTGAGATTAACATCCAATTAGATGGCCATCCAATTTGCAGGATTGAGTATGCCAAATCATTAGGTTTAATTATTGATGACTGACTTTCACGGTCTAATCACAAAGAACTATGCAGAAAGATATCTTCGGCAATAGGTGCTCTGAGGCACACTAGGTCACTCATTTCTCAGTCCACTGCAGTAAAAATATATAATGCCTTAATCCAACCTCATTTCGATTACTGCGCCCCCGTTTGGGATGAATTGAGTTCTTATCTATGTGAAATACTACAAAAATTGAAAACCGAGCAGCTAGGGTTATTCTGCAAGCCAAGTGTGAGGTAAACCAGTCAAGCCTGCCTCTTGAAACTTAGAAGTGGGACGAGCTATCATTAAGACGAACACAGAAAGCAATAATGATGTTTAAATCCCTCAACGGGTTAGCCCCAGTGTACTTGCAAGATTTATCCAGTGAGCGACACACAGACTATGACATGCGTGATTCTTTCTGTAAGTTAAACTTACCCAAGCCGCGTACCGACTATCTGAAACGTAGCTTTGGCTATAGCGGTGCCTTACTATGGAATTCTCTTCTTGAAAATATTAGGGCAGTTTTAAGAAAACATCCACTTAAAGCATCCGATTCCCACTCAGCAATCTTGTAAATCAGTTTTTATAGTTATTTTAATTTTTTTAAAAAATCGTAATTCATATACTATTGGTATAACTGAAGATTTTTAACCGAGTTTAAATAAAGATCTTACTTACTTACTTACTAGAGGTGTCAAACTCAACGATGCAACATGCAAATAACAGTGGAAATCACACAGACCTATGACCTCTTAAAATCGCACGATCTTATGGCTCTATTTTCTCCTTATAAAACAGTTACGAAGTGACCTACGTATAAACAAGAGTGAAGCGACAAAAAGGTCAAAAGACCGAAAAGTTAATTAATTGCCAAGCCGCTGATCCTTATATATTCACACGAACATTTCGCAGTTAATCAATCGCGAAGTCGCTGATTCCTTTATATTCAGATAAACATTTCGCAGTTAATTAATCACGAGGCTGCTGATCCTTATATTTTCACATGAACATTTCGCAGTTAATTACTCGTGAAGTCGCTGATTCCTTATATATTCAGATAAACATTTCGCAGTTAATCATTCGCGAAGTCGCTGATTTCTGATATATTTAGATGAACATTTCGCAGTTTATTAATTGCAAAGTCGCTGATTCCTTACTCCACCTATTGTATCTAGTTATACAAATTAATGTAGTTCATGTGACCATGTTGAGGTCAACAGATGATGTTATGCAAAACCCATTGAAAATAAATTAAATATCCAGACATGTCCTTGCAATAAATTCTTGTTCAATTAAATGCCTAAATTTGAAACTGGAAGATGCTCATGTCATGAAGTTGATGTTCATCAAAGAAAAGTCCAATTAAGGGTGAACTGTGGTTGATAAACCATATGAAAGATGAACAGATTTCTGTAGTGTAAACATAAAATTGAGGGCGATCTTTTGAATTTCACTAGGGATTTGTTTTGTTCACTTCTATCTGCTGGTTTGATGTCAACTTTTGAAAACATAGCATAGCTTATGAGCAAGATGAAACTGTGGTAGTTCAGTTGCTACTGTTAAAACCAGGGAATTCAAATTGATGAATTCAGTGTAGAATCATTGCTCTTCAGTTATTTTACCTTTCATATTCCAATGTTAAACAAACTGATGTTGTTATCACAATAACAGCTAAGAAGAGTTATAACTTCAAAATCAAAATGACTGTGTTGTTATGAATATGTCAATTTCTGTCAATGTTGCTGGACTAAAGCAGTTGATTGGCATAGCTAATAACGTGTAGAGGCTATCTTTGTCCATTAAAGTAGTAGTGATTCTCTGATTTTGTTCCAATTTTTTTAAACAAGCACGGTGCTGGACACCCTGCATTTGCAAAGACTGGTGTCCTTACAAATTAGTTTATCCCCCTGAATGCCAGTACTTGCTTTTACAGCAACTGCTACAAGAGACACAAGGTGTGAGATAAGCATCTAGGGGCTATCAAATCCAGTGGTCATTGAATGTAGTAAAAATATTTTTATGCTTCACATAGCAAATTAAATGCAGTCAGGGAAGAAAACATAATAATGAAATTTTTGACCCAATTGTCACTGATCTGAAATTAGGAAAGCTAAATGTGCCTCTCACCCAGGTCTTTGGAACATAGAGGCCAGCTTGGACCAGTTTCGGTGCTTTGCCAAAGCAATGGGTTAAGAATAATTCTTCATTAAGCTGACCTCTCATGAAAAAAACATTTTTCTAACCTTAATGATACACAATACCCCAGACAGGACAGGTAAAGAATAATATAGTTGATGAACTGGTAAATGGTATGATAACATCAGGACCATGATGTCACATGGTTCTGTTTGCAACTGTGGCATTTGAAATTTGACTGTAATAACATCTATAGAATAATTCACATTGGGCTGTCGTATAAAATGTAAGAGTACTGGCAAGAAGCTGGGCAGACAGACAGGGCTGGACTACCAATCCAAGGAATGCAAACAAAGAAAATGTGATTTTGATCATGATGTTCCCATCAATCAACACCCTGATCACACATGCTGTGACTTTCAAAGGGAACATTCTCAGTGAGAAAATTGTGAGCTATAGCACTTGGGTTGGTACACTGGTTATTTGATCATGGCTCACAATACATTCTCAAAGCTGCCTTGGCAACTTCATATGGATTGCTCAATTAGCCAGCAGCAGCAATGGCCTTCACCTCTACTGGGGACCAATACTGTAGAAAGCTTAAAAGTCTTCATTAGAATTACATACACAGATAGATATGCAGTCTCTTATTACATGTGTATTCAACAGACATATGCATTAAATAATTTCACAACATATTGCTCAGAATCTGTCATTAGATCATAGCAAGTTTGTTTTAATTCAGGAGTAAAATCTAGCATGCCATGGTCAGATGCTTTAATTATGCATCTATCCATGTTTAGCCTGTGGCAAGGGAGAAGTGCAGGCATGGGGTGGGAATTTTGGTATCCCCCAAAAAAGTCCCCTGCCCCCTCTCCCCAGAAAACATGATTAGTTGAATAACATAACGATGTGAAACATAAAAAAAATCCCAGCCCACAAGGGAGGTTATGTCAATCAAATCCACACCCCTTAACATTAATAGGTAAATAAAACAACAACCACCTGTACTTAGCAACCTCTGCTGACAATACATACTAGGACTTCCATCTAGATTGGCTCTACAGGTCTTCATCAAAAGTTGGGTTCATTACCATTATAGTTTATTAACAAGAGACACAACTTCTGGTTAAATCTTAAAATCAAAAGCTTTATTTAATTTGAACTCGCCAGTACATAAGCCTAAACCACTGCATAGAAAATTAAAAACATTACGCCATCTTGTAACTTTACAAACCTCATAGTATCAAAGACCAGAATGTGTTTTTCTTAGCTTGATTCACCAGCTGGAAGTGCCCGAATTGATTCTGGAAGAATTGTTTAAAACCTTGCTGGCCGCGTGGGAGTCCAGTGGCATTTCATAATTTTTAATTTCATACCTCGCTGTGGATTTCCGTTCGATAGCTTTGTCATACACGTTCTTTTGCCGCAAAAAGGACTTTCCTCTGTCTTCTTGCCTCTCATGTGGCCTATATAGCTGGGTTTCCTTGTTCGGTGCGAGACCTCTGAGTCCTCAACTCTGAAAAATGGTAGACCGTCACTTTCACAAACACTAATTAAGACGGGTTATTTCACAGTATAAAAATATACTTGAAAGGTTCTCTCTCAGATAGCTCCAAACAAATCATTACGATTGCTGACGAAGCTGAAATTACTGCATCTACGAATATGTTGATTTATATGTCGACGCAAAGACTTCCCCGGTGTTCTCATGGTGCGTGGCTTGGAATTGGAAATCTGGGAACAAAATTATTGTTTATCAGCTTCCGGTGAAACTGCGCACACTCTGTTAATGGCCAATGAAATGCCGAGCTCAAACGCATTTTCCCAGAGGTCTTCATTTTCCCGCTCCGCTGGAAAAGGGTAACGGAGGCTCTGGGAACGAGCTTGTATTCAGATGAACATTTCGTAGTTACTGTATTTACTCGTGTAAAGTCCCTTTTACGACCACAAAATCAGCCCAAAAAATCGCCCTTGACTTATACACAAGTCATACACAAAGACCTGTCAAAGCAGTCCAAGAAATTAGCATAACAATTGCATGAAGTGCATTCGGAAAACTGAGTTTACAAAACGAGTTCTAATTGTGATCAAGTTTCTTAGTTTTCAGTGCAGTCTTCTTCAACAAAAAAGTGTGAAATAAAATTAATGTTAAATGCTTTAAACATAAACCTACTGGAGATGATTTTTATTGTGTCTTTTGATCTGTGGAGCATACATTTCTAGAGCTTCCCTGCTGTTTACAGTGCTGAACTTTGTGTTTTCATCAAACGATTACTGTAGCTTAGTGACCTGGCAAACTTCAGAAAGCACATGGATTTATCTTAGTTTCCAGTACTCCTCAAATTTGTAGTTTGGTTAAAGTTTTCCAAGGAGGCGTTGTTTTTATTGAGCGATCTTTCGAAGCTCTTCTGCGTTCCTTTGGTCTTTTTACTGTATCTAATCTCTTTTTAAATTCAACATCAAGATCAAGGTTAGTTACATGTAAATTCAAGGCGATTTACTCCCAACCCGGTATGACCAATCGATAAAAACCGATATCGGAAAAACGTTCGATAAATCGATATCAATCGATAATTTTTAATTAATCAATATCGATTTTATTGATCAATCGATAGAAATCGATACTCGCAGTCTTCCGCGTATTTAACGATATCGATTTTAACGGAGTATCAAAAACCATACAAAATAAAACTGCTTCTATGTGGACAGCGTTTTAATTTAATATAAAACAATGACCAGAAACATTAAGCAACCAAGGATTTATTTCATTCAGTCAACACATTAACTTCATTCTTTGTTTTTTCTTTTGTTTCTTTGGTTCTGGAACCATGTTTTAACCTAAAAGGAAAAAAAAAGAAACCAAATTTATATGTTTATTGCATGCAACCGTATCCCGGTTAATCATTTTGACTCTTATATTCCCGGTATATTCTCGCAAGGTCTCTCAATGATTTTACTTTATATCTCCAGGAAAAAGCTATCTTAAATTCACTTACTTGGTGTTGCTCTAAGTCAAAGTTCTCGGCCAACTTTTCCATTAGCTGTGCCGTCGGACGGCCCTTTGTCCTTCCATATGCATGGTTTAGTCCACTCAGCTGAAATTCAGTAAAGTGGACCCTCTTTTTCTTTGCAGCATTCACTTCCTCCTCATCCGAGCTAACAGCTGCTTTTCTCTTTCCTAACAGTCTCATGTCATTATAAAGGCATTTTGGGAGAAGGGGAGGGGATGTTACTTGATATACCCTTGGGTGGGTAGAGGCGGTCCGCCACGGTAAACTAACCCTGTTTTAGCTGGGCTTAAGACAAACGTCGTCCATTTTCCTACCCTAAATTTCCGATTTTTCTCTCTATTTAGGTCATTTACCTAAGAAAAGATACCGACTTTTTAAAGCCCTTTTAAGGGATTGACCTTCCTTGCTCACCCCCCCCCTCAGTAGATTATGTCCGTCTTGAACTATATCCTAGAATATACTTCGAAAATGATATAAAACCCAAATACCTTGTTTGAGAGCAATAAGTTGTTGCTGCTCCTGTTTGTCATTGAGAAAATTCTCCATTTTCTCGTAGATCCATTTGCCTTGGCCTTTTGGTAGCTCGGCCGGCGGCTGTCTTAAAACGTCAGAGAGTGTTGACTGCTTTCTGCTTAAAATTTTCTCAGCAAATAATGCCTGGCTTACGCTATTCTTCTTTAGCCAGGCAATGACACCATCTGCTATGGCTTTTGGCGTCTGGACCGGTTCCCTTTCGTCTTCTAAAAATTCAAAACAATGCCAAGAATAAGGACTTCTGACTGTCTGTTGCACACTATTTTAAAAACAGATTCTGGTGACCATATTTCCAAGCGGAATGGTGTAAATTACTTACTTTCAGCATTCTTGTCTTCGGAAATCAACAACGATTCTGCTTCCTGCGGGCGGGCGGCTTGAACTGCGCATTCTTCGATAGATCCCCCTTTTTCTTGAACAAAAGTCATAAGAGCACTTCTGTCCTCCTTATCGACTGTCACTTTAAATGTTACAGAATTCATTTCTAAGCCCTACTTTCCCTAGTACTGAAGGAGATGTCTGAAGTGACCAAGGACCACCAAAGTAACATCCAAGTAACACGCTTTTAAAACGCACGTGATGTGGACATGACTGACCACTGTCAGATGGCCGCTTATCTTATCAATACATATACGCAGAAATATTGCGACACAAGCATTAGAATCTTTCCCTGTACATGTTTAGACTAACTGCCCGTAAACATCAAGCGTTTTTAGATCGTTCGCAGTCTTTTGCTAGTTGCAAAATGTCAAGCAGTTCCAGGAGTGATGTTTGTGGAAAGTCATCGGGAAGTGAGACTCTTCAGTTTGAAGCGACCGTTAAGGGCTTACACGAGTGTAGCTTTGGCATTTCTGTGGGAGATGTGTTTGAACTTCGCAGAAAGATTGGAAGTAGAGGAAAGGCTTTCGAAGTGCTATGTAGCCAAGGAAGGGTGGGACACTTGGAAAAAGACCTAGTACCAGTACTTTGGGACTTAAAACCATCTACTGTGCTGAAAGGGTAAGATTAAGGTCGATTGTGATCTTTATTTTTGTAATTGTGGCGCAGGAACAAATTCCAGATTTTGGTAAACAGACACTTATCTCATTAGCCATTGATTGATAGGCTTCTTATAGTCCTTTGTCGTAATCCCTGACATTAAAGATGAATCGTTTACCTTAAGTTATTAATATTGCAATTTTTTGGTCATATGCAGGATTGCTACTGGAAGTCCTTTTCCAGATCCCGTAGGGAGGTGGCGTAAAGGAGGCGGAATAAATCTACAGATAAAGGTCATAGCAAGTGATACGACCAGCAGTGAAGTGAAATTACTGATGGCTAGACTGAGTGATCTTGGAGTGCAGGCTGAATAGAATCAAGCTGTGTGGTCTTGATAATGAACCATTGTTAATGAAAAGCCGACTGAAATAAAATACATGTATAATCCTGCAAGGCAAAAAAAAACTGTGTTGTTATTTGTATGCTTTACACCCACATGCACTGGAATGTCCCGAAATATAATATATTTGACATACGCACTTGTACCTGATTTTTCGTTCTATTGCTTGTTGACAATACATCTTTGGCTTGTTAGCATCCAACCAGGGTATCCCATCTTAAATGAAAGATATTTCACCGTCCTAAAAGCCCTTACATCCGGTTATCTCAAATTCCGGTACCAGACAGCGTGGTACAAAGTACAATTTCAAACAGTTGCAACAAACCCGACTGGTTGGCTTGTCACCTTCTCCAATTTGCATTGAAACGTGGATATAACGTTACTTTCAAGGAATGCGGTAGCCAGACAACAACGTCAAAATGTATTCCCCTTATTTGTTAGGGGCTTTCCTCTTTTTGAACTGTGTTACACAATACTATGTTTCCGGTACCCAACTTTCCAAAATTATAACTGACTTGGAAGGTTTAGGCTTTACGGATCAACTCAGGTCAGATGATGACTATGCTTCTTCATTGTACTGCTGTCCGTGTCAAAAGGTCGTCACATATACAGATGTCACCAAGCTCGCATGGCTTCTTCGTCGTCACAGCGAAACAGAGAGGCATAAAATGCTATCAGGGTGGACATTAACCGCTGATTATAAACCCATCAAAACCTTTACCGGAAGTAAGTATTCAAATGAGTTTTCTTACTTCAGTTAGTAATTCCCAACTGAGACAATATATAATAATCACCTAATGTTGCAAATTGCTTGACGTTTTTCTTTCCCATTGTTTATGTGCAGATGCAAAAAAGATAACTTCCTTATGGAGTTCTTCGTCAACTAAACATACAACTAAGTCTACAGGCACTAGTGAAAAGGCGAGGAAAACCCAACTGGATCTGCAGTCGATGGAGAGAAAACGAAAAGCAGCGGAAGGTCTTGTAGAAGATGAATTGATAAACAAGGTAAGTTAGTTTTGAATTATATTTTTTTATTTTGATAGTTTGACTGATGAGGACGTTTATAGGCAGAACGGACGCATATAAAAAAGTTCGGGTAACAAAGATTTTGTTTAAAATTCTACATTCTACGAGGCTATGATAGAATTCCCTGTGATAACGTAAGTAGCTTAATAGTGTCTTACAGTACTCAGTTCAAAATCAACCTATTTCTTTTAGGCTACAAGGATAGCGGTAATTGAAAAAGAAACCCACTTCGGACGCAAATTGTCTGATGCTCTTTTTGGGGGAGAAAAAGAAGCCCCAGCTCTCACAAACGTCGAAATCGAAATCCTTCAAAGCGCCAGTGAGGAAAAGATTCGAAAAATAGAGCAAGATGCTGCTAAGGCTTTACGGATCAACTCAGGTCAGATGATGACTATGCTTCTTCATTGTACTGCCGTCCGTGTCAAAAGGTCGTCACATATACAGATGTCACCAAGCTCGCATGGCTTCTTCGTCGTCACAGCGAAACAGAGAGGCATAAAATGCTATCAGGGTGGACTATGATACAACTATGATACAAAGTTGTTTGGCTGTGAAAGCTAACACCCAACTCTATACAGATGTATTTCGTCGATGTGCTGCTGTAACAGACATTATCGCGGACGGCGTTTCTGTTCAGAAACAAACAGATGACCTCGCAGTGAGATATGTCAACGCCCTGCTAGGCTATACCGACTTGCAAACCTACTACAGCCAAAAAATTGAAAGTCTGCAAAATAAAGTGGTGAATTTTGAAATTGAAGTGCAAAGACTTGAGACATTAATTCAAAAAGGAATCCGTAACGATCATGTACCAGAAGTCGCATTACAACTGGCTTGTTTGATGAAAACTGAAAAACATGGAGAAACAGATCCTTTGATAAAAATTCTAACTGACTTGATCTGTAACAGAGGAAAGGAATCAAAAACATGGTCCGATGAAACTAAGTCTCTATTCGCAATAATCTTAAACTACGGGGGCGCAGCTCTGGCCAAAATTGTTAGAACAAGATTGGGTGGACCACACCTCTCAACGATCTACAGGCAAAGCCGAAGCAGTTATGTCATTCCAACGGTCCTCACCGATAAATCTTTTTCGATGGCTAGAGTCTTTTACGAAAAGATTGGTTACAACGTGGACGCCATAGATGAAAGTGAAAACGAAATCACTACTTCTTTCATCAATCTTGCAGCTAAGGCAAAAGAAAACACCATAAATACTGAACAATATAATGAAAACATGAACGAAGAAGAGGGTGACGAAGAGTATGACGATGGCGCGCCCACGAATTGTGTTTTCTATCGTTTGGGTAGTTGCCGATACAGAGAAAGTACGTTCCGTGCCCCAAAAGAAACTAACTGGCTTGGCTGTGAATTTCCTGGATGTAACAAGTGGTTTCACGAAGTATGTTTGGGACTTAAATTTCCGAATGACAAAACGCGAGAAGCGTATACTTATTTCTGTAAGGATCACCCTTCGGCTGGTTACGCTTCTCAGAAGAAAGTTGTTAGCAGCACCGAAGACAAGGATATCCTGGAGGAGGACCCACTATCAGCAAATAAGCAGAATCGTGTCATACGTGACGAGAATGGAAACTACAGAATGCCGAAGATGTCAACGTGCTACGTTGAGTTCAACGGCGTCTACTATCACATAGCCCAGTTCTTGTCTCTACAGCAAGGTAAACAGTATATGCCAGCTACCTCAAGAAATTCACGCTGGATGGCAGTTTCCAAGGTAAATTATTATGACAGCATTGGAAAAATATCGAGATCGCAAGAAAAGGAAGACTTGATTTGTAACTCATTCGCGGCTTTTTGGATGGGCAAGGAAGGACTTATAATTGGTAAAGTCATCCGAATGTATTACAATCCCTGTGCAAAAAGTGCATATCCTATTTTAACTTGTGATAGTAAGGATTCCAAGAGTAGCACAGTGACCTGTTGTGTTAATGTAGCACCGGTAGACACTGAAACTAACACCTGGATTTTACAAGTTAAAAACCGTTTCGTCTGGTGCCCAATGAAATCCCTTATAGCCAAACTAACTCTAATTGAACGGGAGAATGTTTTGGAAGTAAATGGCGATGATGTCAAAAATATATTAGCAATGCTGCCGCAACTTCAAGAAACAGAGAAAAGAAGACAAGAAGAGGAGTCAAAGGAGAAAGAAACTAGAATAAGAAAAAAGAAAGAAGGACCCCCAGAAGAGATGAGTGTGGCATTACTGAAAGAGGTTTTAAAGGAGATGGGTGTCAGTTTTAAACACAATTCAACAAAGGCCCAACTAATGGAAAAAGTAAAAGAAGTCCGCGAGAGCCACAGAGAAGCAACATATTCTCATGCCCACAGCAGCAAATCAGTCCACAGTCAAAAAACCTCAGAACGCTCTCGCCAAAATTATTGGAATCAGTTTAGAAATGACACGCATCCTCTGCCTTTGTGGATCATGTATGATCCACAGAGGAAAAGGCGCATTTTGATCATAATCATTTTAATGTTAATTTTATTGGCATTTACAAACATGTTTTCTGAGCTTCTTAATGTTGAGTTCCTTTCAAATTTATATCAGTTATTTTTGTTTCATTACCTCTCTTCTGCTTTAGTTGCGGAGTTCATCATTTACTTCGTTTTACTTATTTATAGAATGATTTTAGCTCTGATTTGTAGTATGATTTCTGCGGCAGCGAGGGTTTTGCTGACAAAACATTTACTGGAGACAATGTCTAGCATTACAACTACGCAGCTTCGTACTTCGTAGTACATGTATTTGTAGGATGTCATTACGACATTTAGCTTGAACAGTTTCTGAGTAAATACAAAAAGCGGTTATGTTATGTTGCGTTTCCCCGTTGAATCATGCCAGGGAATCGTGTTAATATTATTTGATTATCAGTATTCATTCAATTATCGATTTGTTAAATAAATCTTTAAATTCGTCCTACTTGATTCATTGAATCGTAAGAGTGTTTTTATGGAAGATTTGATACATTTTAGAAATTCGATAAAATCGATAACATTAATTTAAAAAGCGATAATTATCGATTACTCACAACGTGTCCTTTTATCGATTTTAATCGATTTCCGATACAATTTACTAATTTTTATCAATTGTTATCGAATGTTATCGATTATCGGTTTTATCGATTGCACATGCCGGGCTCTCAAACATCATGAAATACTTCACTAGTAAATCGAAGAGCTCGTATGTGCTTAAATCGTGATTAAATTAAATTAAAGTCTTGGTAAACTTCACAGCGTAATATTACACCTCTGCTTTTTTTTATTCACCGTGGTTTCAATACATTCTCAGGAAGTAAAGATTGACGTTTTGGGAAATTTCTAGGATCATGTGTACTATAGGTGGTCTCGGTCGATATGTCGACCGATATATCGCCTGACCATCAACCGATAGTCCACCCAATTATCGACCGATAGTCCACCGATATATTGGTTGACAGTCGACCGATATATCGGTCGACAAATCAATGGGTATTTAGCGATCGACTGTCAGTGAAGTATCGGTAGATTGTCAGTCAAATATCAGTCAAAAATCGGTTGAATATCGGTCAAGTATCGGTCAAGTATCGTTTAGCCAACGTACATGAAACAGTTATTTAACCTTAGTTCTTAGCGCTACAGATGTAGCGATTGTAATTTGGACTCGGCGTGATCTTTAGATAGTGTACCTTACAGTTACCTTTATTGTAGATGAGTTTTCGATTAAGCGGAGAACTCATATAAATGGAAGGCTAGATTGCAGAATACCAGGCCCACAAAATATCTTAAATAAAAAAAACTTGCTACTATACGCAGTGCCGCAGTCGTCATAATTAACATAAAAACTGTATATAAACTTCACGAATAAACCTTGTTCTTTCATCCACTGCGAGAGTGCGGCTGCCTCGTCCCCAGTCGCCTGTGCGATAGTAAAAAAAGCAAGCGGAGAGGGGGTGTGGGGAGGGGAGGGGTGCAAGGAATGCTTGGGAGGCGAAGTAAAGCGGAGAGACTGGCAAATCCTGCATCCAAGATGGCGGAACAAGTAGTGGCGGATGTGTCCATGAGGCCTTCAGAAGTTAAAAAAGGTCTATCCGCTTTATGCCACATAAGTCTAGCGGGCATTAACACCTTATAGGACACTTTCTATTTGTTTCCACGAGTCGAGAATTAGTGACTTTACAGAATATTTAAAAATGACCGACGAAAATTACATTAAAAATTACATTGGACTTTAATTGGACTTTGTCGAACTTCGGCATATGGAGTGGAATCGCAATTTTTTTCTACTCTTAGAAAATGTTGGATCTTGTGGACGAATCCGTACATTAAAATTTCACAAACAGCAATGAACAAGATTAAGCCTAACATACAGAAGAATGTTTTCAAGAGCACAAAGGAATCTTAGACGTATCAATCCCTTACGGCTTTCTGATAGAATATATCGAAGCGTTTGTTCAGCAATGTCCTGTAGTAATCTGTGGAAGCATCCATTTGAATAGTATTTTATAGTATTTTAACATTGCGATTCACAGTTTGTGTAAAATTCAATATTGGAAAAAAATTATTTTCCATGGGATTCTCATACAAACACTGTAATTTCTGTTCGCTTTTCTTACCCGTCAAGATGGCGTTGAAAACCGTGATAACGCCTATATTGGTTTCTTGATTTAAATGAGATTATGATTTGCTTGACAATTAGCACTCTCTCTTGGTGAAAGGTTCCTTTGGCTTAAAAGAGCCACCGCAACGCGGCAAAAACACCCACCTAGCGCAGAACTCTGTTTCTCCGACTACTGTGAAAATATGGTGTTTGGGCCGATTGGCATACTGGTATGCAAGGAGTTCCAGGTATTTAAGGACTATTTTGGCCTAGCCAATGTCCTAAAAGAAATTCAAAGAGAAAAAACATCTGGAAACCTTTATGACGGGTCCTTCACGAATCGTCCTTGCCAGCCGTCGCTGCCAAATAAACCGATCATTCCTGTTGACCAAAAGCTAGACTGCTCTGTCGGGTGTGGCTTCTGTAACGGGGAACATTGGTTAAAGAATCCATACAGTGGTAAGATAATGTGTCCAGTTCTGAGATCATATACATGTTCTATTTGCAATGCAACCGGTGACAAGGCACACACCAGAAAGTACTGTCCCAGACAATATTGCTTTTCTAAACACTATAAACATGCATGACGCACTGTGGGTTCCGAAGAAGCCCTGGAAACCTGTTCTTCCCAAGAGGAGTCGCTGAACTTTACCAGGGGATTGAATATACAATCTCGACATGGTTTACAAACAGTACAGTGCACGAATGTACTTTATCATGTTACAAAAAAATTGACATAGCGTTGTCAAAACCTGTGTTCATGTGCAGAAACATTCAGCCGGAGCTGTCAAAACTTGACATGTTCACGCTCTAAACGTTAATTGATTCAATTAAAAAGTGCGACAGTTTGTCTAGACAAACTTCAGTGTTTTAAGCATGAAACAACGCGGAAAAAAGTTGGCTGTTCACGGTAGCCAGAAAATGGTAGGAATTTATCGAGTGGCGAAACCTTCAAATTAGTGCGATCGTCGTTAGATCACACTGGAGAGAATTTGGTGGTCTTGGTACATTGTTACAGTTTAACGGAGTAAATTGTTTGCCGTCGGATTCCCATACAGTAGGGAACTTAAGCAAACCACGACGGCAACGGCGCCGGGAACGTCGCCCCAAACAAAAGGTTAATTAGGAAAACAATAGCTATGCACGTGCGTTGTAACTCTTTGTGCATTTCGTTGCCGTTCTCTGCCAAACAACAACGTGAAATGACCGACTTTTGCGTATTTTAGAAAACCCAGGCCACGACGGCAAATATTTTGGATTTCCTTACGGAATTGATCGCTGGCATTACATATTTGCTTTGAGCAGATTTTTAGACAGATTTGCACCCTAAACCGGTTTAGTTATTTACGATTGATTTTTGCTACGCGTTGTCCCTAGCGTTGCCATCGTCAGTGCTAAAGTTCCCTAATGTTATTTCTGACCGCTTTGCCTACCCGTCAAGATGGAGTCAAAATCCGTAATTAGGTCTATTTGTTTACATAATATCTTTGAGCTTGGAAATGTTCGTGGAGGAGAAAACACTGCGTGATGAATCCAATGATCTAAAATTACTTGCATCTGTTAGTCCGGCTATAGCTTTCCAACCCACCACTGTCCGAAGTTACGTTTACTTCTTTTCACGTATATCCTTGGCGTTGTTAGAAAGTCAACTTGTGCATTTTCAGGGGAACTCAAATATTCAGTGATGTTGTATTCTTCTTCTTTTGTCAAAATGTTGCTTCTGATTACCACATCCATAAATTCGTCCTTTTTCATTACTGGGAAACGCACACTTTTTATGATCTCTTCCCCAAGAAGTTGTCTCTTGACGGGGCTCTCTACTTCAAGGTTTTGCCTCTCGCATTCCTTTACTGCCCAGCAATCAACGGCCTTAAACAAAACCAATTCCTCAACGTTCAGCATATCTCTTGCGACAAATTTTTTAAGAACAGATCGTTCAATGGAGAAAAACTCAGCACTGGACAAAATATCTCTCGCATGTTTATCCACAAAATACCGGCAGTCACTAGCAAGATGGTCATTTGAAAATAAATCCGCGTGCTTCAAGACGGAAAACACATTTGATGTATCTAAGTTTGAATTGAAAAAGATATTGCATCTTTTGGTGAGGCTGGGAACCATGTACTTTTCGGCCAGATACAACACTTGCATCACGTTCATGCCGCTCAAGTCAACTTCCTCGGTGTACAGGAAACGCAGAAACTCGAGCATACCCTCATATTCGCAGTCAGGGAGATTGACATGGTCTTGTTCAGCCAGTTCACCACAAAACATCGCATTGAAAACAGGACTTTTTGCTGCCAACAGCAACTTATGGGCTGGAATAATTTTGCCATCTACGCGAAACTTTACATCACTTAAGCAAGCCCTGTGAAAAAAGGCGTTGAACATCGTAACAGCTGCGATGATGGGGGGCGAAGGAAGATCCGTGGAGGAGAAAGAAAGAGAGAGGACTGCGAACACTGCGAACAGCAATAAGCGATAAAACGAACCTTCTGAAAACAGATGTGTCACAAAGGTCACAATGGTGAGTTTTGATTGGTAGATTTCGCTTCGTTTATCACCTTTGAACAGCGTTCTTCTTGAGGCGCATGATTACGCAATAAATATGATGAGCCCTTGGCCGGGCGCTTAAGGTGTCTCCATAGGGTTTTAAGAGCGTGTGCACCGATGATGCGAGCTTTAGTAATGTGCGCGCTAGCTGACGCAAGCTCGTGCAAAGCAGCGAACAAGTCAACAATATAGCTCCAAATTACAGCCCAGACGTAGAAAAAGAGAAACCCTTTACAAGAAAGCGTAAAGAAAACGATTTGTACGGAAAGGTCTTGTGTGTATTTTGATGAGACCGCCATTGTTGAGTCGCTCATCTACAAAACCGCGTAGTTCGAAAATTCACGCATACTCACATAGTAATCTTGGCGAGTTCCTATTCTGATGATGTAATTGGCATTGAGGTGAAAAAATAGAAAAATCCTTATCAGATTTCTCGAATTTCCTTTGGTGAAATTCCTTAAGATTTTGCAGAGAAGTTATTCCTTATTAGCTTTCCTTGCTTTCAATTTATCAGAAAAATTTGTAAGACAAGGTTTTCGCATAGCTAAAAAACACAAAAAACGCTTAAAACGAAAAAGCTACCTTGACAACCCCTACTTTTTTTGATTTTAAAAGTTTCTTCTTGCCAGACTCTACCCGGTCTGAGCATATCAGAAAATTTTACTGAAGGAAATTGAAGAAATTTGAAATCAAAGCCAAACAGACGTCAAAAAATGGCGATGTTTGAATAGTTTTAATTTCAGACTAAAAGCCTTGATATCAGAGGTGACTGTTGAACAGTAAATTTTGGCCCTTGATTGTTATGTTTCAGTAGCTTTGATTAGGAAAATAGTGAAAAAGAATGAGAATATTAACTTTCGATTGAGGTCACTGGCGCGCGCTTCGTGATTTTGCATAACCCTATTGAGCCACCTTAAACGGAATAATATCGCGCTACTGGCTACTGGTACAAAGCTCATACTCGTGGTTGGAGTTATCAAGGGTAAGATTATATAGAAAATGATCTGAAGGGAAGCAAAAATTGTTTCGAGTTAGCGGGAGGTCAGAGTTATTGAGGGTTCGAGTTACCGAGGGTAAAATTACAGTAAATGTATGACAAAAAAAAGGGGAGATCAATTTTCTGCAACCAAATATGAGTCAACCCGGGAACGCCGGTCGGTAAGAAGAAGTCGAATATAGAATTTATTGAGACATAAGTTTTCAAAGATTGTTTCATACGCCCCACTTACACGTTTTGAATGGTTTGAAAAAAAACTCTACTGAAAGAAAATAGGTGTGTTTGAATAGACACTCGATTACAAGCTTGATTTCATGTTGAGGTTTCGGATCAATTTCCTAGACGCGCTACCCCCCCTTGGACCCGCGACAGTTAAAAAATATTTCCGGGACGTTTTTATTTCCTTGAAATTTCGGATTCGGTGCAGGAAGAAAATAATATACCTTCCGAAAAAGGCCGGCTCTGACAGTTCAATTTACTGAGGACCAACATCAAGTTTAGGGTAATAATTACCCTAAACTTGATGAATAATTATTATTCATTGACACATCAATCGTATTTAGTTGGAAGCTAGTTTCAACACATTTTTTTTGGCAAGTGTGACCGGAAGTAAGGTGTGAGAATGGCATACTAACCCCATTCATTTCTTAGTTCTCGAAAGTTTGACACGACTTTTTTAGCAGCGAGGATGATTTCAGTATTGCTAGTAGCCTTGCTTTGGCTAGGTTTTAGCCATAAGTCAGCTGAATCATGTAACAACGTTATCAACGAGGTTAAGGGACTATGTAATTTTTATCAGTATACAACCATAGACGCACTTGAACAGAGGCATGCTCTTCAAATCATAACACACTTTGGATCACTCTTTTCTTCACGCTGCTCATCGTTTTCAAGGATTTTGGTTTGCTCCCGATTTGTTCTGTTTTGTTTTCCACCTCATCACTTTCTACAACCCTGCCGCCAATTGTGCCAAGACGTCAAGTCATCATGTATTCATCTCTTTAAGAAACTCCAAACTCTGTGGCCAGCCGCTCTCAACTGTTCAACTCTGCCGACATCGCCAAATCTCTGTCTGTCTTTCTCCTTCTTCGCAAACTACGCCTGTGTCTCTGCTTCCGTCTACTACGTCATCTATTGATCTGCCATCTGTTTTCAGTCTGCCATCCCCACATCGTCATTCGTCCTTCTCGGCGTCAATCAATCCAACTGCCTCCTCAATGCATGTAACTTCCAAGTCCGTTTCGTCAAGTTCCACGCCTGCTACTCCATCGCCCTCAACAGTTCATCTGCACTCCAAGCCTACTGCCACGCTTCAATCCACATCACAAGGACTTATTCTAGGTATTTCTTTATTGTTTGCAGTTTTTATTTTACTTCTGCCTTTGGTTTTGTA
>JAEMPF020029460.1:5000-11602 GCA_022496165.2 Catalaphyllia jardinei | reverse complement strand
ACCCATCAGGCTATATACTGGAGATTATCAAATGTATAAGCAAATAATAATAGCCCCAATCTCCTATGTTTTGGTTCCTATTAAATTTGGTCAGATTTTTGCTAACAATAGGGATTTAATAGGAGTTTTCCTATTGTTTTGTCCCACAGCCCGTTCCCCTATATACTACTTCTACGAGCAGATAGTCAACGAGGCGCAGCCGAGTTGACTTTCGCTCGTAGAAAACTCGGGCTCGTAGTCTAATTGTTTTAGTATAAATTTACCGTAGTCTCATTGCATAAAAAGAAAAAAAATGTCAAGTAAAGCGTAGAAAAGAACTGTTTTATTACGTTAGATCAGGTTCAAACGTGATGCGCGATGTGCGCTGATGCGTAACTGATGAATATCAGCAAATATCAAATACAGTGTTGGAACCACATTTTTACAGCACTCGCCATTCGGGCGAATGACCCTAAAAATCCACACGCCTGTTGTAATTTTTACTCGCTCAGAAAGATGCCTCTTGTTCTCACGAGGGCCCAGCTTGCCATTTCATGTTGAGCTTTCTAGTTCTGGCCTACGTACGAGAGGACTCCTTAGGATCGCGAACCAATTTTACCATCAAGTTTCAACATTCTTTGGAAACTTTCCGTAGTTTTAACTGAAAAATAGCTAAAGAAACAGCTATTTCCCTAGAAGGAATTTTTTAATTCCTTCTATGAAAAAAATGTACTAAAAGACTTAAACCCCAAAGGAGGCACTTTAACTTGCACTTGAAAGCAGTTTCTATGTATCCAGCTTCGTGAGATTTGCCTCTTAGCAAGTAAACATCCTTGATCCGCTCTATGGGTACGTGCGAACATCGATTTTGTCGCGGTTTTTTTAGCGAATCGCCGATTTTTTAACGAAATCATTGATCTTATATTAAAGAGACTTCAAAGCTCTTCACGACTTCTCCACGGTTGATATCTCTTAGGTCTGACTGGCCAATATTTTGTCTGAGTGCAATAGTTCCTAAATCGTCGCTTCAATCTCTAAAATCGTCTTTTCATCGACAGCGATCGTCGCGTCTTCGATTTCGTCGGAAATACCCATAGAGAGGCTCATCCTTGTACCTCTCGTGGGTCTTGTATGCCATCTTCACTAATTACTGTTGGTTGAACTAGAGACAAGCAGTGTGGTCCAGTATAACTTCGTATTGTGTTAATTACATGTATGACTGGAGGAAGCCGAAATCCATTTTGTCTATTTTTGAAACGCTATACTGCATATAATACTGGCAAAAAATTTGGGCTCTCGGAAGATAAAAAAGGTAAAGGAATGGTACGTTTTCGTACAGAGACATTCTTGCCAAAATGGAAAATAAAAAGGGGTGTTGATAGATGATTTGCACTGGCCCAAAGATTACAGAAGATTACTTGCATTACAGGGTTGGAAATTAAATTTCCAACACTAATTTCCAACACTGCATTATGATTTATGATGAAAAGTCCACATTGTGCATTACAATTTCCACTGTAAGTTCTTCAATCATTGTCATGTAAACAGATACACCTTTCCTCTCGCATAAACATCAAGAAAACGTGCAGTACTAAGTCTAGCTAAGCAATTCCCAATGTGTGGCTTCATAGCTCAGCTGGTAGGGCATCGCACCGGTATCGCGAAGGTCAAGGGTTCGAATCCCGTTGAAGCCCTGATTTTTTTCAGGCTTCTTCTTTCCAATTGCTTAGATTGGAAAATCTACTGCGATGATCATACTTCACTTGCATCTACAACCGCAGTTCAAATATGAATTATTTCATATACACTTTACATCTTTCACTCCTTACGGGAGCTATGAACTCAATAAATTGACCTTGCCCCCAATGGCGGTGTGGTTTCAAAGCTCAGTTGGTAGAGCATTGCACCGGTATCGCGTAGGTCATTGGTTCGAATCCCGTCGAAGCCCTGATTTTTTTTTTCAGGCTTCTTCTTTCCAATTGCTTAAATTGGAAAATTTACGGCGATGATCATACTTCACTTGCATCTACAACCGCAGTTCAAATATGAATTATTTCATATACAATTTACATTAAAGCGCTTGAGTATTAATAAACACCCACAAAAGTAACTTACCTCCTGTGCTTAGAGATGGCTGGACGTCAAATAGCGAAGGAATCTCCACTTTCTGCCAGCAAGTCTCTTCACTCTCTCAAAACCGGAGAGAAGGGCGCCTAAGAATTCTTTTGGCAGTGAACCGAAAGCCGTGCTGACCATCTGTAAACAGCGTGCGAAAACCGCGACAAATTTTCTACCATGTATTGTGCAATTTGATTGGTTGATCTCTGACCAATTACGATACTTGTCAGTAATATATTTCGATTTCATTGCTCTTTTACGTTTTCCGATCGAGAACAGCTCAAATAAATTCCCTTCCTGTTTTGTTTTCGTTTTCTAAATCTCGAAAATAATGGAATTAATGAAAAAAATTGAAAATAACCACGGAAGGTACTTTCCGGGAGATTTGGTGCTCTAACCGGGAGACCGGGAGATTACATCAAAAACTTGGAGACTCCCGGGAAAACCGGGAGAGTTGGCATGTATGTAAAATTGACAGCAATTTTGCATCGTAGATTTCTGCATAATTATTTAATTTAATTTACGGCTACCTCTGCGACCGTGTTTGTTTAGTTTATTGGCGTCATTCAAGTGCATTTTTTTAGTTTTATTCAGCTGCTACAAAACATCTGAGAAAAGAACTAAGTGGACACTAATTAAACACAATTGAAATACGATTTATCTCAAAATAATTGGCTATTTTTGTCGTCTTTTTTATTTACGATTAAATCTTTCTTTCACTGGGCTGTATTATTTGTCGGCAGCGAAGAAATTTTCGGATTTTTTTGTCTTTAAAATCGTTGTTTAGATATGTCTTTTTCGCTTTTATCTTCCGGAATTTTCTCTAATTTTAATTATCCGCTATAGTAAATGAATTGAAATTTTGCTGTTTTCGGTGTCGTTTTGTCCTCCAAAGTCAATAATTATGAACTTGTTTTCATGTGTTCAAATTTTCTCGGCTGTCGTGCGGCAAAGAGAAAAAACCTTTCTTGTTTTTTTATCAGTTTTAATACACCTCAAGTAGAGTTCTCTTGTCAAGATTAATTTTTCGGATATTTTTGGCCATCATTTGTTCAACTTTAAATAAACTATGTCTTGAAATCTGATCTTATACATGGCTGTGGTTACTGGGCATATGGTTTATTTCTCTGCTTACGCTCGCTCTGAAATATATCAAAAAATCTCCAGGGAATAAGGGGTAGGCTGTGAAACATTTTCACACGCAGATTTTAAGCAAGCGGGACAAGTCTATTTCATTTTATAGAAGTAAAAGTCTTCTTGTGGCAAGTCTAAATGGAGGCGTTCATGCACCTGCATGTAAGATTAACTTTAAATGGCACCCTGGAACTGCAAACACTCATGCCCTGTCCACAATATGTCGGAGAAATATGAAAAGGATGTTAATCACTCCCAGGGGAGGTAGAGAAGGCATTTAGAAAACACCTCGATTGTTTTCCATCCACACTTTGTTGGAGAAATTTAAAAACGCAACATTGGATCTGTTTTTGAGGATTAAATCATGACGTCATCATTTTGAAAAAATCTCCATCTTTAAAAATGTTTTCCGTTCACATTAAATCACCAAGCCGGCGTTTTCAAATTGCTTGGGTTTGAATATTGTGTTCCTTTGAATAGCGCCCGTTTTCGTGGCAAATTATTGTGTAGGGAAGACCTAAAGGCCTAGAAACAAAGCTGTGTTTTCAAATATCTCAAACGAAGTGTGGACGAGGCCTCAGTATAGTTGTTTGTCGAGTCTTACAAGTCAAACCTGCAGATCATATTTGCTAAAATTTCGCACTGGTCGGTGATCAGATAAGATCTCCGGTGATATCACAAATTGTTCTTGAAGACAGACTGGTTGGTGGTTTCCACTGGAGTGCCAGCAGCCTCATACCAAGAGTCTTTGTTCCCCTTGACTAGCGCGCGGGAAGCAATGCGACCCTAGAGAGGTCCCATTTGAAGTCTGAAACTATCAGACTTCCGGGACGTTTAAATTGTGCCTAGCTCATAAACATGTGGCTCAATCAATTGCAAGTCGCTTGTGTTTTTCTTTAGCATGTGAGGGCACGTGTTTTTTTCTGCACTTGTTTCCTGCGCAAAAAAAAAAGAACAAGAGCCAAAACAACCGGATGCTCTCGCAGGCGAGTTTTTTTTTCAATCATTTTCATTGTTTTTAAAGTTAGAGCTGCAATAGAACTAGGTACTCTTCACTGTGGATACTCTAGGCAACTTGTTCATTATATATTCTTTGTATTGCCTTACCTACATTGGTTACGTGAGCTGGAAGTCTTTTCTTGTCTTTTTACTTAACTTTCTCTAACTTCCCTCAACAAAGGAAAATAATGCTCGTTTCATCGTCGCCTTGTTGCAACTTGGAATGGAAATATCGCCTAGATTTAGCATTTCACAGAAAGGTTTACGTCAGAAACTTCCATCCAAAATGTCTTGAACATGGCCTTGTACAATCCTTATAAGCAGAAGATGACAATGCCAGTTTGCAACAAAACTTTTAAAAAACTAGTTCGTTTATCTCACTTGACTAAGAGAGAATAATTAATGTTTTCATTAGGACAGTATTGCCTTGAGTTTTCGATATTTCCAACGCTCATTTTTCAACCGCATTTGCTGCCAACTACAGAAACAAAAATGAAAAATGTTTAAAACACATGACATCGCCCGCCCTTGTCAAACGTAGAAGCATGATAGTTTGAATTGTAATGCCTTCCTATCCAACTATTTAATTACTGTTTTTCTTTGGTTTGTTATGAGTGAACACCGAATCACTAAACTCTAAACATGAAAATCAACCACAGTATTCCCTAAACCAGACAATATTAAACATAATCCAAAAGGATTTTAATCCATTTGTTCCCTTCACGAGTTTGCTCACAGAGCACTTTGATTTTATCTGTTGATAGTCAACAGTTACGCATCAGCGCACATCGCGCATCACGTTTGAACCTGATGTAAAGTAATAAAACAGTTCTTTTCTACGCGTTACTTGACATTTTTTAACAAATGGTAAACGCCATATTGAGTTATGGTACACGAGGGAGGTTGCTAAGCACGAAAGAGACACAAGGGACAACAGAACTGCTTTTAATGAGGTACATCACAAAAAATGTTCGTGTAGTCTTACATGACAAGAGAAAACAAGCGCGCGAAAATTCATTCATGACAACCGACTGCACACCAGCAACTCGATAAAGTTTAATCGCGTTTCCTGAAATATCGATCAAAGTCCTCTTTCTAAAGTCTGTATCCAACAGCCGGTGAAATAGTTTATAGAATTATGAACAAACTCAGGGAAGAAAGTAGACAACAGTCCATAGTTATTTAAAACCCGACGGACTGAATTTCAGATCGATTCAGAGGATGCACCGTTGAAAACAATTTGCACATTTTGAATAGTGCATTCGGTGAAGAGAGATTGCCACTTGTTTGGTCTGGAACGATGTGGATTGCCGAGAAGTTTCTGATGGCTGACTGTGATTGTTGGCAGACGGAGAAAAGGCTCTCGGCAAGACTTGGCTGCAGTTATGGAGCTGTGAGGTCGAAGGCCGCGAATTGTAGCTTACCAGAGACTGCTCACTGCGGTGTCCAGAAATGGCCATTATGTGGCGGTTTGAAATCCCGGCGTTGGACCAGAGAGTGATGGCAGTGGCTCTTACACAATGGTTTGTGTAGATTTTGGATAAACGTGCTTCTTCGCTGATGGTCTTCATCATTTTAGCGAGGCTGTTTATTCCAAGCGGTCGTGCTTCGTACCAAACAGCATCTAGAGCCATGCTATTTTTCTTGGGATACTGAAAAAACCCAGTACACTTTGGATTGACCTTCTGGAGATACAATTTGAGGGCCTTGTAGCCGTCACCTTGGTCTTCGGTCTCATACATTCTGGCTTCTTTTTCCGTGCTTTCAACGTCCTTTAGTCCACCGGGATGATTCTTTGAAAATTCATCGTGACTCATGGTTGCGTAATTTCTTCCAGCCGCATCGGTTTCAAACTTGAAGCTGTTCGTTGTCAAGCTTCTTTGCCCTTCAAGGCCCCTTCTGCAGAAAAACAAGACGACATGAAACCAAACGTTTCTCAGCGAGGAAAGCGGTGACGACAAGGAAAACACTTCACTGGATTTCAGCTTCTGGAGGTCCTCTTCCTCGATAGCAGGTTTGTGCGGGACATTTCCTTTACCGCTTCGTTTTAGATTTTTTATTTGCGCATCTAGCTTGAGGTTTGATCTTGCAAACCTTTGGTCAGTTGAAATTTTTAGGCCTCTGCTAAATGGCGGGGCACTGAGAAATCTTTCTATCGAATGACGAAATCCCAGCAAAGTAGTTCTACTGTAATCTTCGCCCTTTTTCGTTCTCGCTTCTACGTAAAATCTGCGAAGGTTTTGATCCAGCTGACCTTTTTTTCATCGCTTCAAGCGGGGTTTGAATTTGTTTTTCTGCACACCATGCTGAAAATAAAACAAAAAAAAACCCCGACTATCAAAATTTGGTTTGTAATTGAACTTAAAAGTTTC
>JAEMPF020029459.1:0-11604 GCA_022496165.2 Catalaphyllia jardinei | reverse complement strand
AAAAAAAAAACGTTTAATGACAATGAAAGCTCCCACAACTACGAAGTGTTTAACACAAAGTATCAGGAAATTACGATGCAATGAACAATAAGACTGAAGTCCCTTTAACAAAGAAATAAACTCCAATAGAATAACCCACTAGATATTGCTTTGAAATACATTTTATTGAGTGCAAAACACAGTAGGAATGGGTTGCACCACAAACAATCGATTAAGCAACAATTTCCGCTTATCGATGGCTAGTTCTGTCGATTCTAGCCAATCAAATCCATCTGTATCTTTGAGATCTTTTTGAGTTTCCATCACTGTTTAGAAGGTGTAATCTTTCTTCATCGCTTGCATCCACTGCAGATACTCTAACAGTATTGTCTCAGTTCTTTTCTGAAGAGAGGAAGGAGAGCGTTCTGTAATTTAAGGCGAGCCACAGTTTCCGAATCTCCGTTCCTTTTGCAGTCATCGACCAAAGCATTGAGCTTGACCTCATGGAGCTCCTGTGCTTCATCTAATATGCGGGACTAAAGGTCTAATTGCCCTGTCACCTTTTGGGCAGAAGCCGCTTCTTGGCTAGATTGGGAAGAATCCGTTTCTTGGCTAGAACGAGAGTCTTCACTGTCTTTGTAATTTCCATTATCCCTTTGAAAAAGGTAGTAATTCTAACCGTCGCTCCAAGACATTTTTTTTGGTTTGAACAGGACGAGCTTTGAAAGCAACCTGAACGGCAAGTAAAGCGCCACCTTTAAAACAAGCAGTGAAAATGTGAAGCTTATGGGACGCGGTTTAGTGTGACAAGCTACTGGTACTGCAGGCGCGGTTACTAAGCTGTCTTCTCTGTGTTCGGCCCTTCATCGTGTCCATACAAAGTGCCGGGGTTACTCAGGAACTGAATGTGCTGTTGTTTTATAGCGTTTGATGTTATTGGTTGCTTTTCGAACACCTCTTAGTAGAGATTTCAGTGATTTCCTTGTTCCTCTTGGTAGAGATTTTGGGGATTTTTTTATTCCTATTGGTGTTGATAATTGATGGACTATTGTATACTTTTCCTCTTCCTGCACTGATAGAGGTGTTTCACTTGTTGAAGGTCTTAATCCTTGGCTTCTCGTTGCTAGATAGATCATCACTCTAACCTTTGGCTCTAATTTCGCTTCTTGTAACCACTTCCTTCGATTGATATAATCTAATCCATGTACATCTGTGAGACAATTAGACAATCTAACAAGATAGTTTTGCTCCACAATTCGGAATTGGGCAATCACGGCACACGCGTTTAGTCATGTTAACAGTTCGAGATCTCAGCAGAAATAGACCCGTTCTAGCGAATTTTAACCATTTATGAGAAGGACAAAAAGGACACAACACAGGACGAAAAGAACATTTTAGGAACAAACGGGATAAAACAAGGTCATTCAAGACAAAAGGACATAAAGGGCACTTTTTTGGCTCTGTGTTTTTCCCTGGGCGCGACTGGAATCTCGTGTGGAAGTCGCGCGCGTGGCTTGAAAGAACACAAGTCATGTTAAGCTTATAAAACTAAATTTATTTTCAAACTATCTACCAATTTTTCGTTCTGAAATATTTAGTCTTTAGGGAAAAAAAAGTCTTTCTATTTACAATCTATCAAAGTAAAAACTATTTACAAGACTTTCAATATCTTAAGGCGGAATCAGTAATTTTAGAGAAAAAATTGATATTGCTAGATTTCTGAGACACTGCTATTCCGGACTTTAATATGTTACGGCACACCCATACATAGTCCATGGGCCAGACCACTTTTCGATACCAAACATAGGGACAAAACCTGAGTGTTATCAGCTGATACTACTGCATAAGGTGTTTTCAAATTTGTATGATGACCTTTCTAAGTGAGTAGCTTTCTATGAGATTTTTTAAATTTCGCAAAATATGGCTTCAGCATGGAAACGAGGCTCAGAATAAGATCCTTCAAATATATGATCAAGATCGTTTTATCAGAACTTTAGATATTTGGGAACAGGAAAATATTTGTATTTCTCCTCTAAGTTGTTAGAAGTAGAAATTTGTGTCAGAATTACAGAAAAAAACTTAAAAACAACCTACGGTGTTATTCACATTGCATCATGGGTAAATCCAAGCGGCACCCTACCCTTGGCAGGTGAGTAGGGCTCATCTGTGCTAAAAGTTTGGTTGCTTATAGAAACGTGAAATGTTTTAAGGGTGTAAATAAACAGCAAGCATCTAGATAAACATTTAGAGAAGTCAGTTGACTAAAAAATTTAACTAATAGTGTCGATGACAAGAAACTTACAGACCTATGAAATAGGCATTCGAGTACAATTCGTCACTTAATACGAAAGATTTAGCAGTAGATGACATAACAAAGATTTTGAAAAATATGGAGTTTGAAATGTATCAAAAGGAAAATTATATTTAATATAGTTTTCCTTTGATACGAGGGTCATTTCATACATTGCCAAAGATGATTTCATTCATTCATTATATGGTAACTAAGCTAATTTATAATGACTAGTGCGGATGGTCTTTTGTACTGCTTTTGTTGTTTTTATAAAATCATTTCTGGTGAAGAACCAACACCTAAATAAATAATTGCAAACCTCAGCGTTTAAATTAAATCCGTTCAAAAAGGGCTTTTTAAAACTTTTAAGTCTTAATTTTGACGTAGAACCTCGTATGACTGAATAGGTGGCACAAAAAGGAAATGTTACGCCTGAAGAACAAAACATCGATCGAAAGCGATTACGTTCAGAACAGTCAAGTTGTGAATGTATTGTTTACTGTACTGACGATGATACGGAACTAGTTAGACAAACAGATGAGGAGTCCTGGAGTACACTTGTAAGATCAGCTGCTGATATTGCTGAGACATTAAGTGAAGGAGAAATCCCAAGCATTTAGTGTCACAGAAAATGTCGTAGCTCGTTTACTACGAAAACGCTCTTTAAAAGAATTTTAAAGAAGCAAGGAGAGGAACTGACAACTAGCAACCAACGACAGCTAAGAGGACCTCGATCAGATAGTCCCCTAAACCAGCACTCGGACTTACGAACATGTATGCATATTAGTTCGTATTGTGTGATCGTCCGGGTGAGTGCAGTTCTGAAAAGAACTGTTGTTGGTGACTGACGCTTCGACAACCTGAGCGGAAGTCATCTTCAGAGTCAAGTGAATAGTGTTAGTCAGTCGATGATGTTATGTCTGGTCCGTTGAAAACGATTGGTCAGTTAAGCCATGATGTTATTGGCTGAGAGACTCGTGTAAAGTTTGTCATCTGTCATTAGTCGGTTTCGATCCGTCTTTTGTTAGTCAAATTAGTCAGTCTGAGGTCCGTCTATTGTTAGTCAAAATTAAGTCGGTCTGTTAAAAGTCCGTTTGTCGGTTTCGTTTTCGTCGCGGATAAGTCTTTTTTTAAGGTGCCAGTAGTCGTTGACATCTGTTAAGAGGCGTTTGTTTTAAAGTTAGTGTACCAGCTTTCCAGATTCAGGCGTTGAAAATAGTTTGTACTGTAGGTTACGCATTGAGCAGAGTCCCAGTCAATGTTGTGGTTTGTCAGTTGATGATGCACAGCAATGTGATTGTTGGCATCACCATTTCTGGTGGCTCGTTTGTGTTCAGTCAGTCTCGTGTTAAGGTTTCTGCCAGTCTCACCAATGTAGGAAGCCTGGCAGTCGGAGCATTTAATCTTGTAAACTGCTCCCTGTTTGTTGTTGGGTTCGTCTCGGTCTAGAACGTTGGTCAGAAAGTGCCTTAACGTATAGTTGTGGGTTTGTGGGCTACACGGATGTTGTAGGGCTGTAAGATCCATGAGATGGTATCACAAGTGCCCTTAATGTAATTCAAAGTGAACAGACTGCAAATTGTTGTAGTTGCTAAAAAGGTATCTACGGGTTGTGACTGTTCATCAGTAGGATGCCTAAAATGTGTGCTATTCCACAATTGGTTTCGGCTCCATTAAATCCTATACCAATTGCAGAACATTTCAGGAGGAGCCACCCACGATGTGAGCACAGTTACGGACAACACATATAAGTGAGGAAAATAACGCAAAGTAAAATTAAGACGTTATTTAACGAACTAAATACACACGTCAATTAAATTGATAAATAATGCACGCGCCCAAAATAAAATTGCGCGCGCACACGTACAATGATACAAAACAAATATAAGTAAGAAATAAACAATGTAAGGATACGATGGTGCAGTTCAAGCTTGAATTGCTAATCTCATCTCCCGCAGGGTTGCACCATACGTATCAACGATAAGACCATGGCGATTTTCTTGAATGATTTCTGAAGTGGTTTCAAAGCCTTGTTGGTAAGGTATAGTCACTGTAGCAACAGGTGTGGAGTTCTTGTTCGTTGGGTCAGCTTCAGTACGTCTGTAAATATTTCGTCTAATAAAGTCAGCAGTGTAGTTGTTTTTCGTAAAAACACGTTGAAGGTATTTGTTTTCGTCACGTAAGCTGTCCGGTGTATCACAAACTAGTTGCGCTCGTCTCGTCAAAATCTTAGTAGTCGTGGCTTTGTGTGAAGTCGGGTTGTAAGATGATTCGTCAAGTAATCTGTCCGTATGCGTCGGTCTTCTGTACACTGTCGTTCGTAGTTCGTTGTTATCGCGGCTTACCAAACAGTCTAGAAAAGGAAGGATCGAAGCGAACCCAACAACAAACAGGGAGCAGTTTACAAGATCAAATGCTCCGACTGCCAGGCTTCCTAAATTGATGAGATTGGCAGAAACCTTAACACGAGACTGACTAAACACAAACGAGCCACGAGAAATGGCGATGCCAACAATCACATTGCTGTGCATCATCAACTGCCAAACCACAACAATGACTGAGACTCTGCTCAATGCTTAACCTACAGTAAAAACTATTTTCAACGCCTGAATCTGGAAAGCTGGTACAAGTAGTATAGTAGTTGGGGGTATAAGCGCATTTTCAATATTTGTTTTTACCAACTGCTTCACTTTTTATTTTTTTTCAAAATTAAAATGATTTTTTTCAATATTTGTTTCTGCCGACTGCTTCACTTTTTGTATATTATTTTTTTTATTTATATTTCTAAACTATTTTTCCAACAATTAATCAACTGCTGGAAAAACTAAATAATAAAAACCAAAAACCAAACCAAAATCCAAATACTAAACCAAACCAAAAACCAAATACTAAACCAAACCTTAAATCAAATGTGGAGACAGACCTAAACCCGGGACATCAGTCTGGACACCAAAACCTTGAAAATTATTGGGAAAAATATAAATTGTTTTCTATTTATAATATATAATGAATCTGTTTAAAACAAAAAAATGTGATATTTGTAAAGAGAAATGCAAAACATATTATATAAAATGTCAGTGTGGTGGTGAGTTTTGTTTGATGTATAAATGTATATTAAAACATATTCAGGATTGTGGAACTTATGAGATGACCATGAAAAGTAAAGAATTTTTTCCAATAAAACAAAAGTTGAGATTTGAAGTAAATTGGGATAGTATTAAATCTAATCTCATATAATAATATAAGATGACTTGCAACACTGTTATTCACGATGAATTTATTAATAATAATGAAATGATGTGTCCATTTTGTTGTAAACAATTAACAATATTTAGTAAAGAAGTTGAAAAATGTTGTGATAAAAAGGATTTGGAAATTATAAATGGTATGAATACCTGTTTGAATTGTGGTTTAGTTAATGGTTATGTTTTTTTAATGAGGACATTAACTTTTATAACAAAATGTATTTGATACGACAAAAATCAGTATATCATCGAGAATATCATATTAAGAATGTGTTAGATAATATCTATATTAAGAATAATATCCAATTGACTCCTAAACAAAGGGATCAGATTAAATAAAGTTAATGATAAGCGTAAACGGATGATTAGTATTAAATTTATTATAAAGCAATTATTCAAAATGCTCGGGCTTCCTTACAAAGATATCCAAGTAACGAAGTCGAAGAGGACAATCAGATATTATAAACAATTTTGGGAAAAGGTTCAATCATTAATTGGTGATAGAATCCAGTTGATAATGAACAAGTGAATTTTTCATCGTATTTACAAAGATACTTATCAATAATAGGACTGTTGTCTGTCACATAATCATCAATGTTCTTCATTGTATTATGAAGACATGAATTGTAATTTCCACTTCTCATCATATCCTTTATCTCATTCAGAAGATGTTGATAGCTTTGGTAAGCGTAAGTACAATTTTGGATCTTAAGATCAAGGTTTTTATGCTTCATCCAACCCTGAATCAAAAGTGCTGCTGTACTGATTGCAATCAAACTGATGCCACCAGTTGCAATACTACTTGCTAAACCTCCAGATGCAAATATGATGGACAATGAGTTGCCTAATAATTTCCATTCCTTGAAACGTTTCAATGCCAGCTTGTAAGCAAAACACTTTTTATGATATGCGCGGTAGTAAGATTTTAATTCTTCAACCTGTTCTTTTGTTAATTTATCTGAAATGTGATTCCAGTTGAATATGCTTTTTCCCAACTCTTTCATATATATTAGTTTATATTGTTTTCATTGCTTAGGGGTGCATATATTTAATGTAGAAATTGCAGTATGACCCTCCATCCAAAATAGCACTACCATCGTTTTTCAAATATAATTGTATGTCGGCATAATTTAAACCATCTTTAAAAATAAAAGAAAATACTGAGTTTATTGTTATTGGTGTCCATTTTGTTTGATTATTTAACTCTTGAAAAAACAAAACTTGTGATCTTGTCATATCTCTAATATAAAATTGACCACTTCCTTTATAAAAATCATTGTAGATTATTTGATAATAACCAGTCAATGGTAACCTAAGTAAATTTTTGTTTGCTTCATTAACTACAAAATGGTGATTTATAGTTGGAAACTTTAATATTTTTTCATTGTTGTGTTCTAAACTATTTGAATAAAAATGAATTTTATGCAATTCGGTCATTTGTTTTTTATTAACAGCATCACTATCTGCAGTACCATCAGCTATTCCAGTTATCTTTTTGTTCCCCATATTGATAGGTGATTCAAAATCAAGCATACCACTATTAAAATAATATAGTCTGTCCCAAATTTTGATGGGCACATCAGAGTGAGTTCCTCTGACACCATAGACAATTACATTGATAGGTGTTTTTTCTGCTTTTTGTGATATGGATTTTTTTAAATACAAACGTAAATCAATATCAAGATCATCAATACCTGTATGTATTTCCCATTTATGAAAATTGATGATTGATCTGGAATAATGACCATAATCGAAATTTATTACTCTTGTTTTTGTACTTACCTGATTGAGAGTACTGCTAACGGCATTAACACTTACCTTATTATAATCGATTTGAACCGCAAATTTCATTTCAAATACCATTGTATAAGTACCAACATTAAGATAACGTAAATCAATTGATAATCGGGCATTATAATAGTCAGCATTGTCTTTTTGGATTTGAAATAGATATGTTTGATTATTGATTATATGCAAAAGATTGTAATTAATGGTGGCAACAAATTTAATTCTATCATCATCTTCTTTGAATAAATTATCAGTCATTACTTTTTTGAAAACATTTTCTTGATTTACTGTTTGGATTGATCTCTCTTCTGATTTTTGTATTTTATCATCAATAATACCATTTATGATTGTATTACTATCATTAACAGTTTTGTTAACGAAATTAACAGAAGCTGCATAACTACTGTCTGATGGTTGTGGATCTTTCAAATTAATTATATTTTGATTTCCCATATCTAAATTTCCAGTCATTACTTCACTTCCATCTGTTAATAAGTAATCTATCTCAGAAATGAAACGGACTAAATAGTCTCGTGTACTTTTTAAAAGTTCAAAATTAACAGCTTTATGTTTTATTTGTTCATAATTTGGATTTTCTCCATCGTCTTCAACAATTGTTTTAACATTATCAATGAAATGTCCACCAACATTAAAATCTGCATTCATTGCTACTGTGCCATCAACATTAATAAATTTGTCTGTATTTGCAGCATGTGGTATTTTAGCAATTTGAGAATCGACAAATGCTTTGCTGACTAAACTGTTATCATCAAAAAGTCCATCATAGTAAGGTTCACAGTTTTTTATTATATTCTGTTTGAGATCATAATATTCTTTACCGTCTTTGTCCACCATTTTGAGAAAATTTTCATTTAAATATCCTTTGTTAACAACACTTCTCAAATCTCTGGCTCTAACTTCCAAAGCATCATCAACCTTATGATCATCTAAATTTTCCACAGATAGAATGTGATTTTTATCCATATCTAAATCACCAGTCATTTTTTTACTACCATCTCTGGGAAGTAATGGTGTAGTATCTATATGGACTTTTGCTATTTCAGTGTCAACGTACTTCTTATTAGCAGCAATATCGTATGCTACAGGATCACCTAAACTATCAATAAGATTGCCATTGAGATTTAAATTCTCAAAATAGAGAATTATATGATTATCAACAACATCACGGACATTAAAAATAGTATGGTCGAAAGTTGTTGAGTATTTACCCTTCACCACTCTTGAATAAAACAGAAATTTAATGTTTTTATTGTATTGAGAACCATAATACCTAAGTTGAAATCTTATCCCATCATCTACTCCAGCTCTTCCATCAGTTGTGAATTGAATGATTGATTTGGTGTATTTACCATCAATTTTATCACTGTCAAATGTTTTCATGACGAAATGACTGTCAACATAGACATTGAAAATTATTGTATCATCAACAAGAAAACCACCAGCATCACCAATAACAAATATTTCAAAAACAGAGGTATAAGTACCACTCTCTAATTGATTACCTTTCATTTTTATACTAGACCAAGCTTGCCCACCAAAACCAGTATCATAACCTTCTTTTTAAATTATATATGCATCATTATGCGCTTTATGATTTTGAAAGAAATGGTCTGGTGATGTATTTGGTGGTTGTTTTACAGTTAATTGACTCTTGTCACCAAAGTCTTTATAAAATCGGAAACTTGGTTGTAAATGATAACTATTTTGACTGACTTTAGTATGTTCTTTCAACACTTTTAACCTAACTGCATCATTGTCGTCAGTAGACTCACCAATATTAGTTAATAGCTTCCCTTCAATATCATAATTACCATCATCTGTTAAATTGAATCCAACACCAGGTAACCCAGGTAGTCCACGTTTACCAATGGCTGATGATGATGAAGGTAAAAGTCCGTTTGAATAACTCATTTATATTAATAGATTATATTTTTTCATTGAAATTTTTAGTGGTGAATTTTCGTGGCTTATCGATATAAACAAAGGAATATGGTTCCTTAGTTGCTTTTTCATATGATTCTTTTAAAATACTGTTTTTACGACAAATTAAACTCTTCTCATTAGCACTTGGAAACTCATAAATGGAGAAGTGAGAACAATTCAATCTAATGTCTTTTGGCGTCTTATAATAACTTTGACTCAGATAAATCACACTGCAATTTTTATGCCGTCCTCGTATAAAATAGTCGATTAATGGTTTTTGGTTTTTATCACATACATAATCATCAAAAATGACGATTTTTTGTGAGTCAGAGTCAAGATCTTGAACTGGAATAATTTCATCATTTCTTGCTTCAATAACATCATAACCAACATCATCGCTTATTGGTTGAAAGACATCCATGAGATTCTGATACTTGGACTGTTCTAAATTTTTAGCATACAGATAAACTTTATCAAAATAAAGCAGATTGTAGATCATATGCATTAATGTGTTTGTTTTCCCCGAACCACTTGGACCGCAAATCAGCATTCGAAAACATTGATGAGGCATGAAATCATATAGTTGTCTAAAGTTTGAGACCACATCGTCTTTAACATCATAATTCGGTATTCTCATTATATTATATTGGTATGTTAATTCAACATGGTGTTCAACATGGTGTTTAACATGGTGTTTAACATAGTGTTCAACACGGTGTTAAACGTTGTTTTTTGTATATGATTTATCATTTTTATATAACGTAATAATATAACAAAAATGAGTTTGCTTAAATGGAAAGAACTTGCAAAAAGTAAAACTAAATTAGGGAATAAAATTAATTACGTCCATGATCTAATCACACAGCATAAAATCGGTCAGGAGACAAGCCAATCATCATTCGAAAAGGTATTCAAACCAGTGACAAGTAAATTAGATGATGTAATTGACAGTAATTTGAATTTAAGGATGCCTCAAAGGAGAAAAAGACCACTGAAGAAAGGGGAAGTTCCAAATTACGGTATTGATATTGATGATGAAGTTGAAGACATGAATTTGGGTGATCTTTTTGATGAACAACCTGTACCACCACAGCAGGAGAAACAAATAGTACCAAAACCACCAACATATGAACAATCGTTGGAGGATCTTTTGGAAGGAAAGAAGGAGATTTATGTTGATCCCCAATATTTTCTAAAGCAGTCAACCGAACTTGATCAACCACCTGAATACGCTGATGATGAAGAAGTTGATTATGCAATAGATGATGAAGATGAAAATAGAGAAACGTTAGAGGAATTAGATCTAACGAACTATGAGAGTGTTGATAAGGTTCTCAATCAGCCGCAAATGACACCCAAAAAAAGTAAAAGATATCTAAGTAAAATATTAAAGGATGCGGAATATAAGAGGAGACAACTTTCAGGTTATAAGGCAGCTGTTACAAAAAAATACAATAGTGGAGAAATATCAGAAGCTGAGAGGCAGTTGTTAAACAAACGGATAGATAATACAAGAGGTGTATTGAATGAATACATTACTCATCATAAGAATAAACTGCAAACAATAAAAGGTTCTGGTATTAGAGGCCGAGGAAGAAGACAGAGAGGTGGAAATGTTATGTTTTTCAACAATCCCAAACAGCTTCTCAAGAAATTAGAATTGATCATTGGTGAAACCGTTGCAGGAAACACATCAATTAAGATGAGAAATACAGGAGTTAGTATATTGGACACATTATTGAGAATGTCAACAATCAATAGACAACAATTTAATAAATTGTATAATCAGTATTTCAAAGTATAATTATGTAAAGTTATTATATAAATGGATCGTGAGATTGTTTTATCATCATACAGCGTCAAATATCAAGGAAACAACACTCCTCAGAATTTTATAACTGAATTCAAAAGGCCCCTAATATTGGATAGCAATTCTCAATATGTAGTTGGTTTGAACCGAATCATTAACATGTCATTCACATGGTTCAATGTAAATTCATCATAAAACAATCAGCTAATAAAGTACAGCTCTGATAATGGCTCAAACTTTACCAACATCACTTTCCCAGAAGGAGTCTGGAACTATACTGACTTTAATACATACATTAAGGAAATAACGAAGATTGTCAAAGATGGTGCTAACAATAATGAGTATCCCATCACTCTCGAATTCGATAATACAACATTCAGGGTTACAGTCACATTAGCCAAGAATTATCAACTTGATTTAACTGCAAGCAATTTCAATGACTTGATTGGGTTTGATAAAGAAATATTGAAGAGTGAACAGAATATAAGACCAAAAGTGCCTAATCTCAGCCAGGACACAGACATTCTTAATATCCACTGCGACCTTAT
>JAEMPF020029458.1:181-11605 GCA_022496165.2 Catalaphyllia jardinei | reverse complement strand
ACGTCAGCTTCTGAATCTCTTTACGGTGGCTAATTCACATTATCAACACAGTTGATAAAACCAAATTATCTTATCTCAACTTACTTCAATTATCTAATGTAATCATATATGGAAATACCAAACTATGATAGTGGTTATCAATCAAATGATGATTTCAAACTATTGTATGAATACATGCCGAAGAACACATTTAGGATGCTTTTGGCTGGCAATTCTGGATCAGGTAAAACAAATTTATTCAGTCATATTTTACAACATCCATTGATTTATTATGATCAGATCCATTTGTATGCCAAAAATCTGGATCAAGATAAGTATATAAATTTAATTGATAAGATGAGTGGAATAAGTGAACATGTTGGTTACCCGGTTTTGGTAGCGAGCAATAATGAAATCATACCTGTCGACCAGCTACAAGATACTGATATACAGAGAGTCGTTATATTTGATGATTATGTGTGTGAAAAAGTACAGAAACCTCTGATAGACTATTTCATTCAAGGACGGCATAAAAACTGCTCTGTGATATATCTCACACAATCCTTTTATGGATGTCTTAAAGCGATCAGATTGAATTGTAGTCATTTTTGTTTGTACGATTTTCCATCCTCAAGAGAAAGGAATCTGATATCTCAAGAATTGGGAATTGACAAAGAAAAGTATATTAAAGCAACCAACAAACCATACTCTTTCTGCTATGTTGACAAACCAATGAAAAAAGTGAAGAGAAACTTCTATGGAAATATATAATTTATTAATATATGGGAATCTTCAATGACAATACAAATAATAATCATCATGGTCATGTCAAAATCGATAATGAAGGGTCGGCAGGTCCGGTAGGACCAGCTGGTGTTGGATTCAAATTAACTGATGATGGTAATTATGATATTGATGGAAAACGATTGACTGACATAGCTGACTCAATTGATGATAATGATGCAGTCAGTTTAAAAGTGTTGAAAGAACATACTAAAGTCAGTCAAAATAGTTATCATTTACAACCAAGTTTCCGATTTTATAAAGACTTTGGTGACAAAAGTCAATTAACTGTAAAACTACCACCAAATACATCACCAAACCACTTTTTTCAAAATCATAAGACGCATAATGATGCTTATATAATTAAGAAAGAAGGTGATGATACTGGTTTTAGTGGAGAAGCATGGTCTAGTATAAAAATGAAAGGTAATCAATTGGAGAGTGGTAGTTACACTTCTATTTTTGAAATATTTGTTATTGGTAGTGCTGGTGGTTTTCGTGTTGATGATGTAATAATTTTTAATGTCCATGGTGATAGTCATTATACGATTAATACATTCGATAGTGACAAAATATCTAATCAATACACCAAATCAATCATTCAATTCACAACTGATGGAGAGGGTGGTGAAGATGATGGGATAAAATTCCAAATTAGATATTATGGTTCTCAATACAATAAAAACATTAAATTTCTGTTTTATTCAAGAGTGATAAAAGGTAAATACTCAACAACTTTCAATCACACTATTTTTGATGTCAATGATGTCCAGGATAATCACAAGATGGAACCAAGACACGGAGCATTATCCATTTTTCTAAAAACGTTTTAAACCCAAGTTTTGATGATCTGGATATTGACATCAGATTAAAAGGTAAAACCAATTCTCAGACAACTATTTATGTTGTTGTATATGGTGTCGCTGGTACTCAAAATGATGTATCAATAGGTTTATGGGATCGTCTTTATTATTATGATGATGATCACATCAAATATGAAGCATCAATTGATATGAAATCCAAAAAGATAACTGGAGTAGCAGATGGTACTGCAGATAATGATGTAGTCAATAAATCACAATTAGATGCATATGTCAATAAATCGCAATTAGATGCATATCGTGGTTATTATTATTATTATTATTACACAACTGATTTAAAACATAACAATTTCGATCATGTTTCATTTCCACTAAAATACAAATCTTACCCTTTTATTCTTCGACCTTATAGTGGTGCAGTTACTGAAAGAACTGCAACTTTAATTATACAATTGAGAGATTATTATCATATAATATACACTGACTACTATAAAGGATATAGTGGTAAATTCATTATCACTGGTGAGAATCTAAAAAGATTGTTCTCTTTATCATTAAATCCTCAATCAAATTGGACACCCATTACAATCAACACAGTAATAAAAGTCGACTTTACCCAAAGTATTTATACTGATATATCTCTTTCTTTAAAGTCAGATTCAGATGATGAGTCTGTAATTTTTGATGGAGTTGGATACTCAACATTCTTCATCAAATATTTACGTCCTTTGTGATAAGCAAAATATCTAAACAATATACATATGAAGGAGTTAGGAAAAAACATATTCAACTGGAATCATATTTCAGATGAATTAACAGAAGAACTGGTGGATGAATTAAAATCTTACTACCAAACATATCATAAAAAGTGTTGGGCTTACAAACAAGCATTGAAATGTTTCAAAAAATGGAAATTATTAGGCAACTCATTATGAATCATGATAGCAACTGGCGGCATCAGTTTGATTGCAATCAGTACAGCAGCACTTTTAATTCAGGGTTGGATGTCACATAAAAACCTTGATATCAAGATCCAAAATTGTACTTATGCTTACCAAAGCTATCAACATCTTCCGAATGAGATAAAGGATATGAAGAAGTGGAAATTACAATTCATCTCAAATTTATAATACAATAAAGAACATTGATGATTATGTGACAGACAACAGTCCCATTGTTGATAAGTATCTCAGTAAATATGATGAAAAATTTACTTGTTAATTATCAACTGGATTCTATCACCTATCAATGATAGAACATTTTTCCAAAATTGTTTATATCTGATTGTCCTCTTCGACTTCGTTACTTGGATATCTTTGTAACGAAGCCCGAGCATCTTGAATAATTGCTTGATAACATATTTAATACTTATCATCCGTTTACGCCCATCATTAACCTTATGAACTATCAATCTCAATGAATACTTTATGAATCTGATCCTTTTGTTTACGAGTTAAATAGGTATTATTTTCAAAAGATATACCATTCATCACATTATCAAGATGGTATTTTCGATGATATATTGATTTTTGTCGTATCAAATACATTTTGTCATAGAAGTTAAAATGCTCCATAACAAAATCATAACCATGAACTAAACCACAATTCATACAAGTATTCATACCATTTACAGTTTCCATATCCTGTTCACTACAACAAAACTCAACCACTTTACAAACTTCCACTAATTTTTCATCACAAAAAGTACAAATAAGCTCTCCATTGTTGATAAATTCATGGTGAATATTAGTGTTGCAAGTCATCTTATATTATTATATAAGATTATATTTAATACTCTTCCAAATTTACATCCACAAATCTCAGCTTTTGTTTTATTGGAAAAAATCCTTTACTTTTCATGGTCATCTCATAAGTTCCACAATCCTGAATATGTTTGAACAAACATTTCTTCATCAAACAAAACTCACCACCACACCAACATTTTATATAATATGTTTTGCATTTCTCTTTACAAATATCACATTTTTTTGTTTTAAACAGATTCATTATACATTATATATAGAAAATAATTTATATATTTTATATATTTTTATATATTTTTTCCCAATAATGATTCAAGTTTTTGGTTCCAGACTGATGTCCCGGGTTTTGGTCTTGGTTCCTCATTTGATTTCAATATTTTATTCCTATATTTTGATTCAAGGTTTGTTTCAGTATTTGGTTTTTGGTTTGATTTTTCCAGCAGTTGATTAATTGTTGGAAAAATAGTTGAAAAATACAACACAAAAATCCAACGCAGAAAACAATATGGAAAAATGCGCTGGTACCGCTAAGTATTATACAACTTATGTATGTATGTACAAACTCCTGCCTTAAGTTCAACAAATCAACGAGAAACTACACCAACACACGCAAAGTATTAATGCTGCGAAGGACGAACTTGGCAAGGTCAAGAAATCTGCCGCGACGCCATGTCTCAAATAGAAGAACTATCTCAATACGTACGCAGAGACTGCCTTTAAATTTCGGGCATAAAGCCTAGTGGTGAATGTACGTGTGAAAATATTGTCACCTCAATTGGCAAAGCGATCGATGTGCCGATTACTAAGGAAGAGATATCTACCGCTCATCAAATTCCCTCAAATAAAGCTGATGCGCCTCCTAAGATAATTGTAAAGTTTACAAGGAGGGATACGCGAAATAGATTCTATGGTAGTCGTAGAAAGTTGGCTAACAAGAAAGTGAAAGATTTTCCTGATCTTAATTTAACGTCTACAGAGAATGTATTTATTTCAGAATCACTCACGCCTTATAAGAAGAAACTCTTTGGCGAAGTAAACAAGCAAAGAAAGAAACTAAAATGGAAGTACATATGGACCCAGAATGGAAGAATCTTTATTAAAGCAAACGAGAATATTACAACTCGTAGTTTTGACACAGTGGAAGACCTATCTAAATTTCAGAGAGAACTCGAATACCTCAGTGGCTAGATTCATCTGTTCACGTGCTCTTTGCCATTATGAACATGCAAGAACGAAGACACCGAAGTCTTGGAAAGCAATACAAGTAAGGCTGTTATTTGGCGCTGATGTATCTTTTATACGATGTTTATATTACTTGAATTTCTCTGGGGTCTAATAGCAACACTTTAAATGAGCTTCCATTTTATGACTTAAATTTAGATGAATTCCTCAAGGTAACGGGTTCGTGGGTGTTCTCCGCTAATTGATAGATTACTTGATAAAAAAGATCTCTTCAAGGACGCATCAGAATCGCCAAACAGAGGCGACGACTCTTACAATTGTGATCGTTTCATTGAGTCTAAGTATTGTTCAATCAAACAAGCTGGTATACATTTTGATCAGGCTAAAAAACAAAACGGATTTTCCATTTTGCACTGTAACATGCGTAGCTTAACAAAAAATCTGTCTCTTTTACAAGACATTCTTCTTACTATGAAAGAAACTCCGAATGTAATTGCTATTTCTGAAACAAAATTGAACGAAAATAGTAGGATGAATATTGACATTCCTGGCTATACATTCCTGAGTACAAATTCCAAGTCAGTTGCTGGGGGTGTTGGTCTTTATGTCTCTGAGGAATTGGTGTTTACTAGAAGATATGATCTTAATTTATGTCAGGATGGTGTTGAATCCTGTTGGATTGAATTACCACGAAAAAGACAAAAGAGTGTTTTAATTGGTTGTATTTATCGAGATACCTCGAGTCATCGCGGTTCTTTTTACGAAGTATTAAAGGCCCAGTTAGAAAAGGCTAAAAACTAAAGGGCATGAAGTCTTTGTTTTAGGCGATATAAAGATTAACTTTTTGAAATATAATGACGATAATTATACCTCGGATTACCTTGACATGCTGCTTGATTTAAGTTTCATGCCTCTTATAACTAAAGCTACCAGGATAACAAATTATACCTCCACCCTAATTGATCACATTTACACTAATGTACCTGAAAAGATTATTACAACGGGTATATGCCTAGCTGATATTTCTGACCATTTACCGATTTTTTGTTCAATAGCAAATAAACTCCCTGTCACCAATGAAGTTAAGTACATTAGGGACTTTTCGAAATTTAATAATGATGCTTTTATAAATGCTTTAGCTAATGTCGATTTTAGGAGCCTTGTCACAAAGGATGTTAACGAAAGTATGAATAGAGTAACGGAAGCGCTTCAACAAATATCCGATTTGCACGCACCTGTGCGGAAGGTATCAAATAGAAAAAGAAAGCAATTAATAAAACCGTGGATTACAAATGCAATCATGACCTCTATAAAGAAGAAACAAAAGTTATTTAAGACTCATTTCCTAAGTGGCGATCAGGATAAGATCAGGAAATACAAACTGTATAGTAACAAGCTGAATAAAGTTAAAGAGCTAGCTAAAAAGAACTACTTCAGGGCGCAATTTGACCTGCACAAAAACAATTTGAAAGCAACTTGGAAACTAATCGGGGTTCTCGTTAATAAAATGCCCAATTCAGGAGTCACGATTAAAAAGCTTATCTGTGAAAACAAATGTTACACAGACAAGGCAAGTATTGCCACCAACTGAACAATTATTATATAAATGTAGGACGTAAGCTACGGATCCAATCCATTATATTACACGCTCATTTCAATCGAGTTTTATGTTTCGCGGTATTTGTACTCAAGAGGTTCACGATATCATTATGAATATTAATCTAAAAAAATCTACTATTGGTATTCCACAGCTGTGTATAAAGCTTGCATATAACTATATTTCTGAAGCATCAACTTTAATATTTAATGAATCCTTGTGTCAGGGCATTGTCCCTGATAGTTTAAAAGTGTCTAAGGTAACCCCTGTTGATAAAGGTGGTAGTCCAACCGATCCATCCAATTTTCGCCCTATTTCTACCTTGCCTGCTTTGACGCAAGTTTTTGAAAAACTAGTATACAAGCAGTTCATAAATTACATTGAAAGGCATGATATTCTTTTTCAGTTTCAATTTGGCTTCAGAAAAGGTCATTCAACAGCGCAGGCTGTCAGTGAAATTGCGGACAGTCTAAGAAATGCAATTGACAGTAATCCATTTACCTGTGGGTTATTTATAGATTTCTCGAAGGCATTTGACACGGTTAATCACCAAATATTGTTGAAGAAACTAGAATCATATGGAATTAGAGGAACTCCCTTAAAATGGTTTACACGCTATCTTGAAAACAGGCAGCAGTATGTAACAGTGGATCACATAGCCTCACCAAGACAAGCGATGACCTGTGGAATTCCACAAGGTAGTACACTGGGACCTTTACTTTTCCTACTTTATATAAATGATCTACCAAATTGCTCAAAGAATTTAATTTTCAGGATATTTGCGGACGATATTAATCTTTTTGCTTCAGCCTGCGACTTGAAAGACCTTGAAACGCTAATTAATTCTGAATTGGAGAAGGTTAAGGAATGGTGCGATGTCAACAAACTGTCTATTAACTTAAGTAAAACTTATTATATGATAATTAAATCTTCTAGGAAAATTTCTGAAAATATGGAAGTAAAATTAAAAAGCATGGATGGATCGTGACACCTATTAAGAAAAAAAGATCACATCAAATATCTAGGTGTTATGATAGATGAATCACTATCATGGAAATATCATATCTCCTATACCTGTTCTCGTGTTTCACGTAATATTGGTATTATTTCAAAACTAAGGTACTATCTATCTATTCATCAATTGAAACAAATTTATTACAACCTTATCTACCCTTATCTATCATATGCCGTGATAGCTTGGGAAAGTGCTTATAAAACGCATTTGCAAAAGTTGCAGTCTAAACAGAATACGGTTTTAAGATTAATGTTTTTTGCGACAACATCTGGGCCTCAGACTGAAAGCGCTCTCCCTATCTTTAACCTTCTAGACATTTTAGCAGTAGATAATGTTTACCGCCTGCATGCTTTAAAATTTACGCATATGTGGCATAAAGGTGTTTGATAACTTATTTCCATATGCCAAGAGCCGACATACATACAACACAAGGTACGCATCAAATCAAAACTCTTTTGCCAAAGAAGTAAAACAATATCTACTGTTTAAACAATACTCTTAGGAGTTGCGTAAAAGTATTTTAAATTAATAGTATCAAACATATGTATTATTAACTGGGTCTTGTCTCTTTCCTCTTGTTGCTCCTTATTTTTCTTTTACTAAATTTAACTGTAAATAGTTACTAGAGGTCAACTCGAAAACCTTACGGTTCCTTTGACCTCTAGGCTCCAATTAATTAAATAAATTTCCTAATTATTCTCTTTAAGTAACCTGTGATGTATATGACGATCCTCTGTAACTTGTCTTAAGTGTGAGTTAATAAATAGTTTTTTGTTGTTGTTGTTGTTGTTGTTGTAGCTCCTTGGCCAGGTTGTTAAGAACCCGATTAAGCTAACCCAGGAAAAGGTACAATTTTGATTGGAATTCTGTACCTTTGCGGCGAGGTTTTCTGTTTTGAGTTTTATAAACACAAAACAAAGCAGGAAAAAACATTTATATAAAGAAAACGTTATAATTCGGATAAATTTTAATCCTAGGCTAGCGTTAGGCGGCTTCCGAACAATCCTGACCTGTTTTCAACAAGTTAACCTGACACTAGCCCGCGATCCAATTGAAAACCAGCATTTAGTCAGCGGTTAACTTCAAAAAACAATTAACTTTGTGACAATAAGTACCCGGCGCAAATACCTGAAGCAGCCGGTCACTTGCGTCGGGCGCAGGCTAATTTTGAAAACTTTGTGAAGGGTACATAGATCTGTTGAAATTCACGCAGATTAGCAAATTCTCTGAAAAAAGGATACTTGGTATCTTTTTCTCTTTTCATCCCCGCTCCACCCGTCCAACCACTAAAATTAACTGAAACGTTCCGGAGGAACAGCCTCCAGATCAGAGTAACTGCTTCTTCAAAGAATAGGTCCTCTTCTTGCAATGACAGTAATTTAAACTATCATTTAAAATGTTGGGTTGACGAAATCTCTCATGCGCTTGCGCAATTGGAGTGTCACAGAGAGCGACGACCGGGAACCATTTGCGCAAAATTTTGTTAAATGATGATTCTGTCCTGGTGTACCGGTTCACAGGGAATAACCATTGTTCTTTCTTTGTCTAGGAGTCGTTGGTTAGCTGTCCTTTGTACCGGCTCTTGTGAACCGGTACACGGGGACAGAACCAAAGCGATTACCGAGGGCAAAATTTATCTTTGTTCTGAGCTTTAAATATATCAATAACATTTGCAAAGTATTCAAATGTAAAATAGGCAGAAGCTGAAATATTTGATTAGCTTTTATGAGTACCGCGTGGTGTAGTGGAGATCGATGTCGCTCCTCAGTCCGAAGTTCTAGACCAGCACAAGTTGGATAACAGCTCAAAACCTTTATTTTTTCGTTTTTCCTTTTGACGTTTTTATTTCTTTTCATGAATATGCGCCCTTGCTTCCTGTTTGCAACTCATTTCAGAATTAAAATAGAAGGCAAAGGATGTAAGAAAAACAAACACAGAGGAGGTGTCCATGGTTGACTAGCACTTTCTCGGACTGACTAGTCAGTCAGGGTTGTAAACCAGTATTAAGATAAAAGTACGAATAGTTCCCTTGGATTAAAATTTAGAAATATTTGACAGCATGGTAAGCAAGCTTACCTAAATATCCACGTTAGACGATTATTATTTTATGTTCAAAATAGGAACAATAGTTCTTATATTGTATAAAAACTTTTCTTACTTTCTCGAACGTCAATCGTAATCACAAGAGAACATACATGTAAGCTGCGTAGCAAGTACTCTCGTACAAAGAGCTGTTTCTCATTCTGACCGCGCGCAAATTGGAACGAGAGCAAAAATTTGACCAAGCAGGGGATGGTGGGGAGAGAGAGGGAACGCTAACCCACATGACAAGCTGATCTTATTAAGCTGAACAGTTGATTTATTGCCCTCCATGTAGATACATTTAGCACTATTATGATTTTTTAATAGCTCGGTGACAAAGTTGTCAACCAACAAATGAACTTAACTGTGAAAACCAATGGGCGTTATTTTAAAATCAAGGAGTTTGCGGGTACGTTCCCTCTCTCACCCCACCACCCCCTGCTTTATCGAGTCTGCTCTCGCTCCAATTTACCTGCAGCCAGAATGTGGAAAACCTCCTCGTACGGAAACGCTTGGTGCGCAGATAACAAGACCCATAGAAAAATAATGGCGTCTGCAAAAAGAATTTACATTTTAATAATCGAAACCAACGAATTTGATGTTCCCCTTTTTTTCTCTCTGTCGAATCACAAAAACACTTGTGAAAGTTTGAATGCAACTTAAAAACGCTGTGGAAACATTCGCCTGTGCCTCAGGTTCCATGGAGAATGGTTCTATATTTTTTCACGCATTTTCTTCCGAGTTATGTTATCATGAGAAAATAAACGAAAACAAAATGGCAGCCACTCTTCTGAAAAACATAGTTATTTAAGAAATAAAAAAACATGTACCGTGTTTCTACTTAAACAATAGAGTGTGTCTGTCGAGGAGCTATCGGCTGATAGTTACCCTGTGGAAATTTGATGTTCCTAAAACAAATATTTGCCCGACTGAGAAGCGAAGCTTCGAGGGAAAATATGCTAGTTTTAGGAACATCAAATTTCCAAGGGGCAACTATCAGACTGATAGTTCCGAAACATAAACACTGTTGTCTTTATTGTTCCCGTAACGGCATGTCTCAAAACTGAAAACGTAACGACAAGAAATTATTTATCAAAATTTCCAACCGCTATGGAGCGCTTAGATGTTTCGTATTTTCCGTTGTATCCTCTTCAGATGATATTACATCTATACATGTATAAACAATTTTAAATGTCAAGAAGAAACCTCCAATCTTGAAACCTCTGTGCCCGCTTGACGTTTTATTGTACCATAGTTTACCGCAGTTTTCAGACTAAAAAAATACTTCTGTGGCTCTCTCCTAACTAAAATGGACATGGGACGATAAATTATTTTCATCTTATCTAAAAAACTGCAGGAAAACGCTGCCTTTTATGAGCCAATCCCGCTGAGCGGGCGCTCTCGTCACCCTAGCTAGGGAATTTTATTGGCAGATAGTGGTCTGTGCCCACGCGAGTTCGTACCACGTGATCAGTTTTGACCAATGACGACAAAGGAACATTTAGTGGTGATTTAAAAAAGAATAATAAAAATAAGAAAAATAATAAACTTTATTCATGTGTCAATTATAAAAATAGCAGTAATAAAACCACTAAGTAAGGACACAGCAAAATAATTTAAATAAAATAATAAATAGCCAAATATTAATATACGCTTAATCTACGTGACATTTGTGGTCAGCAGAATTAGGCCAGGGCACCTTGATTCCCAGACGATAAAAGACGAGGGGGGGGGGGGGGGAAATAATCTTAGCCCAACGAAGACATTACTAAGAGTCATGCGCTGCAAACCAAGCAGTCCACACAGCCACCATCGTCCATTAACATTTCCAAATCTAGTCCTCTAACTGCCCTCTTAAAACCCGCTAGTGAATGCAAAGTCCTAATACGGGAAGGTAGCTTAACCCATAGTGCAGGTCCTAAATACCTAAGGGAAAGTTTGCCATAATGAATAGAGTGAATTCTCAAAAAAGCAGGGGGCTCTTGGCCAATCAGAATGCTGATAGTGAGTACAATGTATAATAATATGTAGAGACACGAGTGGAAGTTTCGGAGAATGAGAAACGCTGTGGAAATCTTCGGAAAATCTACACAGGATGATTAGTGATTTGGGGATAAGATCAGTTAAATTCCCAGGGGTGATAACATTTCAGCAGTATAACAGAGAATCTGAGTCATGTAACACATCGCTTACATCAATGTA
>JAEMPF020029457.1:5000-11608 GCA_022496165.2 Catalaphyllia jardinei | reverse complement strand
TTCAAAATGGCAGGGTTTTCTCCGTTATGTCTCAAGAAGATTTAAAACAATATCACCGGAAAATTCAATTACCAGCGTTTTTACCAAGGAGTGAATTACTTAGATAAAAATCGTTATTGAAAATAACGTAATCCAGAGTTCTAATAAATCTATTAGATTATTCTGTAAGGAACTCGTTGATTCGGTCTCATCAATTAGTCTCGAGCCCATAATCCAATTGTTTAAGTGTACCACAGCTCATCCCTTCAAATTGTAGCATTTGCATTAGTACACCAATGCTTCAATTAACACAAGTCTATATGAACACAGAAAATACTTTCTTTTTCTCAAAAAATCCAACATTAAAACTGTTAATTGAGGAGAAAATGGTCATTTACACATGTCATTGATCTGCCATTTCTTCCTCCCATGGATCTAATATATCAAACACGAGAGACAGTGTTTCATCAGGATATCCAAACATCAAGAAGAGAGTTAAAAATACAACGCGCAGCGAAGTATTTTCAACGAGCAGGGAAGTATTTTCAACGATATTCGAGGTGTTTGGATCATCTATGAAACACTGCCTCGAGTGTTTGATATATCTTCTCAATCGAAACAAATACTAAGGAGTAAACGGAGAAGTAAAATCGTCAAATTCTATGCTTATTAAGCCCGGGTATCTTAACCTCCTTCGCCGTTGTGATTTTCTTTGTTTAAATTGATGAATTATTAATAAGTTTGAGAATTGCATGTCTTTTTAATGTTTCTTTCATTTTTTCAAACCACCTAGTGTGTTGTAGAAAACCCAGGAATTCTGTCAAGCACCATGAGAACAGGGGAATCCTTGTTTACAATAATTGCCTCATTAGCATAAGCAATTCGATTAGTTTCTGATGGAGCTACAAATAAATCAGTTCTGAATATAGAAAGGTCATAGCGCGATTAACTCTGCCAATGCCTATGAGCCTGTTGTATTGAATAATTTTTTGTGCAACACGAGTTTATAAACTCAAAACTATACAAAGAATGTATGAAATCATAAGCGTTTTTGCCACCCAGAATTTTTGCATTTTTTGTAGGACAGTATCTCCTTGAATATCACACCCAAAGAGCTAAAAAATTCACCATGTATTAAGTTTCAATAGGTCTTCAGCGGCCTGGAGTCACTTTTTATCTGACATGTTTCCTTCTGTACACAAGGCGCTATGCACAAAAATGTAAACAATTACGTCAGCATGAATTCTCCACCCCCAGCCCCCACCCCCCTAATAGACTACGGAAAGTGCTAAAAATTACCGGGCCATTCCCTCATTGCTTTCCTGGACCAGCTAACATCAACCTGGCCTGAAAGCGCCAACCACCTCGAAAACAATGTGGGTTTGTCGAAGAGCAACCGTTTGGTATTGGTGGACCAAAACGTGACAGTTACAAGGCGTACAAAACGTTTTAATTTTGCAAATAGTCGTCTGTTCCTTTGTTTGTTGCTCGTTTCTCGTGTAAGTATTGAAAATTACTGCTTCTATTTATCGAGCTACAATATGTATTCCCCAATATCTGTTGCTACTGAGAGGTCTGAAATCTGGCTGCGAGATCAGATTTAGTCTTTAATATGATGTCAACAGCTGGCGTTAGCTGTCGCACAATGCAATTTCATTTTCTGCAAAGCCAGCTCTTTAGCTGCCCAGTCCCGGTACAGCAACCCCAGTATTCCGATCACAACAGTCTAAATGAGCATCAACGTATTCTGAGCCAGCCGATGCATTTTAATAGTTCCTTATCATTTGCAAATTAAGTTGTTTGGCCTTGGAATCGGAAAACGATATCAGCGAGCTATACATAAATTCGTGCACCATGATACAACTTTTTCTTCTGCTTCCTGTGACGAAAATAATTTGCCTCCAAAAGGAAATCAATAAACTGCCCATACTGTTTCCAAGCGCGATATTAAATGCATTTCCTCCGTTCAATTCGTGATTTTTTTCACAGCTTGAGCAGCGATTTTGCGTAGTAAAGAGAAACTGTTCAGAAATTGGTCGCACTAAATCAAAACTTAGCGAAAGATTCTGAGCCCTGTTATTCCAGAAAAAAATTGATGCTTTGACCACTTGATCTCTTCGAGTGTCTCAGTCCAAAAATAAAAAAGGCTCCTTTGAAAAAAGCCCACATTTATCAGACATTTCGCTTGTCATCAGTAGTACAAACTGTGTAATCAACAGTTCAAATATTAGCAATGAAAATTGTACTCACCTGGAAAAAACGGAGGCTAGTGTGATTTTCTTGCAATTTATAAGCACTTTGAAACTACTATTCGAAAACTAAAATGTTCCGCTCTCGAAATATTTCATTTTTCAGAGACGCAAAAATAGATTATTTTTAAACTGGTCTGATGATCACACAGCGCGTTCTACCTTTTCAATTAGACAGTTTCTAAAAGGCTCGCGTGGTAAGTTTACGCACATGTTTTGCCTCGTGCCCTGATTGGCCCATTGCGCCACTCGCATGTGTCAGTGCGAACAAATGGTTTATTTTCGACTTGAAACAAACCTGTCCACGCATGCAAACAGGGCATGCCAGACTGATGTAATTATAATACCAGACTGAAAAAACTGAAAAACTGAAAAAATAAATGGACGCCATTCACGTTTTGTTCAAGGAAAGTCCTATTTTAAATGTTCTTCTGAGAATATTGCATCTTGTATTCCAAAGGTGCTTTACTATGAGTGGATGTATAATATTGATATGTAAACTAGTAGTAATCAAAGATTATGAGAGTGCGTTCGACGCCGTATAAACTTTTATACAGATACCTTAAATGATTTCCCTAGCTGACTTTCAACCTCTAAAACCCAACCGTTTTTCATCAACAACCGGGGTTTTACGGAAAGATATTTTAGTGACGAAGTCCATGCCATTCTGATTGAAGAGGTCCCGGTACAAACTACGTTGCGTGACGGCCCCAGTTCCGTAGACTCACAAGTTTAATAGGACTCAGTTTAATAGGATTCAGACCTGAATAGGATTAAAATATTTACCTCAGCTATTCAGATTTCGTGCTAAATATTCTCACATTAACTTGTAATGTTTAAGTGCAAAAGCTAATTTGTAAAAGTATATTTTTTACGAACACTATTCTAGGCAGGAAGCTAAAAAAAAACTAAATATTTGCAATCGAGTGCTCGTTCATCCTAAACAAATTCCGTGCCGACCATGCGACTGATTCGAGTATTTCCCCTAGCCTGATTAACAAAGTACACAGTATTTACATTTCCGTTCCCTGGTTCAGGTTCACTCTTATCGATCTTGCCCTCAGAGTACTCTTCCACCTATACCAAATAATATTCCACCGGATACGACTGACCTTTTCTGTCGCAAATTGAAACTAAATCAACAAATGCAATCAAATAAAGCCGTAGTCTCCTTCGCAGCCGGTTTTTGGGATGTCACGCAACGCTACCGGGAATTACAGCTGTTTCCACGGTTAACATCCCAAAGCCTAGGCGATCGTGTTCGTGTACATATAAAATAAAAAAGCTCTTCGTGACCCGAACGAACGTTTGAATAACATCATACTATTGAACATAATACTACTCAGTCTCAAAATTCCACGGCAAAAGTATCCAACGCTACCTCTGGCTGCGATCGAGAGCACATGGAAAGAAAGTCTTAAGTCTACATGGCCTACTCACGTGCTCACATGTTCGTCACATGTGTTATCGCGTGTCTTAGTTACGGTACCAGTTTACTGGCCATGACCATAGTTATAATAACAAGCAGGCCGACACGTGAAAGAAAACGTGAGACAGACAAAGCACAGGGTCGATTGGAATGACGTCATTTGCATCTGAAGAATTTGCCCCTGAAGAATTTCTCGGGGAGGCAAATTTGTAACGATGAATACACGTCAAAAATTCCAAGAATGTTGATTTCGACTGCATTATGAAAGCGCTCTTTGACGAACGCAATAAGCATACAAAATGCGTGTATAATATTCCATAAATTTCCAACTCTGCCTTGATACTACTTAGCATACCAACAGCATTTTGGTGAAACATTGTAAACCGAGAAAATTGCTTTTCTGCATCAATAAGTTAAGTCAACACCCTGAAAGTGGCCAATACTGATATACGTTCACCTTAGGTGAACGTATATCAGTATTGGGTGTTACTAGTAGTAATTTAATACACTTTCAAGAAGAAAGTCGTGAAACAGGACAAAAGTGTATTACAGAAATAACGTTCGACAAAGTCTATTGTATTATTGGGGCGTTTTCGATTGCAATAATGGTTTTTGAGCATGAACAATCAATTACTTGACATGCCCAATTTTTGTACTTTATAACAGTGTGCATCTTTACTTTGTCATTTTAGAATAAATGTGTTTCACTGTGGAGATCTCTCCCTCAATAACTTTTACATCTGAACACTGGTTGGTTAGCTTTGCGCAGTGGCATTACCGTATCCAGTGAGGCTGATCCGAGGCGCGGTTATTGCTGATTGAAAACTTTTCCCAATACCCCGCAAGACGACTTGAAATACAGTCGGCTTTGCAATTTTTGTCGGCCCACAACGGGCCTTTGAAATCCTAAAAAAAAACGAGTCGTAAACAAGTTTTATTCAAACATCACTACATTGATAATAATCTTTATTCTACAGACAATGCATTCATTCTGTTTACATCATTACAAATATAAAAACCTCGGAAAAACGTCGCAATATCGTCGACATGGTAACAATGTTGGTCGCAGCATGTTGCGCTGGTTTGGCCACCCTGTTGCGAAGTGTTGCGACATGTTGCAGCATGTTGGGTGTTATTGGCTCAAATTTGGAAAAAGTCAAATTTTTTAAGCAACTTTTGTGGATGTTGCATGATGTTGTAGTCGTTTGACCAGATTCGTGCAACAATGTTGCCTTCCGGGCATGCGCACTAGTTCTATACCCAACATGTAGCAACACGTAACAATATGTGGCAAAATACACACAGCTTGCTGCGCCCAACAGTGCTGCTATATGCATGTTGTGCCACGTAGAACTAAGAACACAAATGGTGAAACAGAGAATTAACTCTGAAGTGTAAATTATAAACAATAATTGGATGAGGTTTTTGTGATATCGGGAATAATCAAGGTCGAGGCAAGTGTAATCAGCCGAGGCCGGAGGCCGAGGCTGATTACACTTGCCGAGATCTTGATTATTCCCGATATCACAAAAAACCGAAATCAATTATTGTTTTATTATACATTGTTTTATGGAAAATAGGTCTGAAATGCAAGTAGATTTTATTTCTGCTTCTAAAAATACAAGGACAAACGCACCAAGCGGCCGCTTCTTTCGAAACCATTCAAGTGCTCGCGCTCTTTAGCCAAAGGTGTATTACGCATGCGCACTGCACGAGGTATAATCTGCACATATAATTGGATAGCAGATTATACCCTAGTCATGCTTGTCCACAAAATCACGTGAATTCTCAAAATAAGCAGGGGGCTCTTGGCCAATCAGAATGCTGATAGTGAGTACAATGTATAATAAAAGTGCTAATTGAACCCATAAAAAAATGTAAATAAAAAATGTATATCTTGCGTTCAAATGTTGCCATCGTCTGGCCGGAACTCAAGAGCACAAGGAGTGGAATAAACATTTCTAATAGATAATTACTGCACACTGTTTAACTAGAAAGAGTATGCCCTTACTGTTTTGTTTCGTTTTGTTTTGATTTGCTATTTTTGTTGTTGTTTTTCGTTTGTTAGTTTGTTGTTGTTTTTGTTGTGGTTTCTTTTAGTGCTTCAAAGTGAACAGACTGAAAATTGTAGTAGTTGCTAAAAAGGTATCTACGGGTTGTAACTGTTCATCAGTAGGATGCCTAAAATGTGTGCAATTCCACAATTAGTTTCGGCTCCATTAAATCCTATACCAATTGCAGAACATTTCAGGAGGAGCCACCCACGATGTGAGCGCAGTTACGGCCAACACATCTAAGTGAGGAAAATAACGCAAAGTAAAATTAAGACGTTTTTTAACGAACTAAATACACACGTCAATTAAATTGATAAATAATGCACGCGCCCAAAATAAAATTGCGCGCGCACACGTACAATGATACAAAACAAATATAAGTAAGAAATAAACAATGTAAGGATACGATGGTGCAGTTCAAGCTTGGATTGCTAATCTCATCTCCCGAAGGGTCGCACCATACTTATCAACGATAAGACCATGGCGATTGAAGAATTTCTTGAATGATTTCTGAAGTAGATTGGTTTCAAAGCCTTGTTGTCTGAGACGTAATGAAAGTCCGCGGAGCCTATTAATGAAGTCAACTTTGGACGTGCAAATTCTAGCATATCTCACCTCTTGTATTACCAATACCACGAAATTTAAAATTCAAGAGAAATCGATTAGTCCTGGCTACTTCCCCTCGTTCCGCTCAACGGGGAAAAAACAATTTCGTATTTTAATCAAACCAGAAGTTCGAGTTCCTTGGGTTTAGGGGTATGGCTTCGCCTTTCCCGCTTGCGACCAATTGACAATGCTATCAGTCCTGACCCAACTTAGCCTAAACCACTGACAAAAAAAACTGCGTTTTTTTTCTACGGCATTTGGTGTACCTACTTTTTGGCTAACAATATCGCG
>JAEMPF020029456.1:0-11610 GCA_022496165.2 Catalaphyllia jardinei | reverse complement strand
GCTGTAGCGCTCGTTTAAGAAAATTTTTATCCCGGTTACTGATATCTCCGTCACAAAATCCGAGATCTCGGTCACCGGAGCAGTCCAGCCTTTCATATGATAAAAAGTCCAGCTTTTCATATAATGAAAAGTGTGGCGAAGGGAGATCTTGGAATCCGAGCCACCCTGATTAAAAGGGCTCATATGAAGAGGCCTCAAGAGTGAGTCAATGAAAAATTTAATCAAAACCCCATAAAGGTCAAAAAACCGATCTGCCTTAAACCAGGCACAACTGGTGGGCTTGGTAAGAGAATGATTGTGGCAAAAATTAGGTCAGAATACTTTTATTCCACTCAAGTTAGAGCTACGCCCTGACGAAGTGGATATTTGACTCTAATTTATGCATATTTAGCTAGCTAGCTTTTCTTTAGTATTTCTTCAACAAGGAAAGCCTTGTAAAAATGAAATAATTTCTTGTTTCTTTCTTTGCTATAATAAGCACAATATATCAACTGAATAATTGTCTGTTAACGAGTAAAAACTGCGAATTTTCATCAAAGGTTCAAAACGGCATAGGAACTTGTTTATGTCGGGAGCTTTCTTCTTTGTAAGCATCGGAAAACTGAAATCCACTAAAATGCCCGAGGAAACTAACAACAATCTAATTTTCTAGAACCAGAAAAATTAACTAGAAAGAGTAAAAAAATTCTAATTTCTGATTGAAACGCATCAATGAGAACAAAACCTACACGGTCTATTTCAACTTAGCAAATCGGATGTTGGCTTTTACGTGTAGCCTTAAGGCGGGTAAGAGTGGATCAATGATTCCATCTGGGCACAGCACACGAAATCGAGTACAACGAGCATGTCAAAAATGACGAGCGCGTTCTACGAAAGAACGATATCGAGCTCATTGCACGATGGAGTTGGCAGAACGAGGACGTTCGATGTACTCGATCTTATAGAAAACGCGATCGTTCATTTTTACGTGCTCCATGCACCAGTTCTTCCGCACAACTCGCAACCGGACTGGTTCGATTTCCGAGCTCTCGTCTCGCCACTCTTTTCTTTGTAAAAATTCAGTTGTGTTGATATGAAAGGCCAGGCTGGCCCGGTTACCGAGATCTCGGTTTTTGGTAACGGTTTTTGGTGGTTAGTTTCCTCAGGGTTTTGATCGGTAAGCGGGATAAAAATGTTCTCATATAAACCATTTAGCCAAGTAACCGAGACGACATTTTCTGGAGAAAAAATAACTTCGCTTTCCCAACACAGCGACCAAATTCGCATAATTTTGATTTTGTTTTTATTTTTGCTTTCAAAATATGCCAATTACCTTTATTACTAAAATTTCAAGAATTATTCGGCAAAGCTATGACAGTCGCGAACGATATCAGTTTGTATTCGACCATTATTTGACTGCGTTTCCTGAATTCGTCCTGATCGACCCAGCTGAAATTTCCCATAAGAATAGACCACAGAATTCGTCTTGGCAACCAACCCACCCCAGTTATCCTGCCCAAATAAAGAGGCCCTTAGTAGAAATAATTTCCATAGGAGAGCGTTTCTTAGCAGCACTCTACTGAGTCTGGGCATGCCGCTTGTGCGCCAGTGAAATTAATTAAATCACGGGAGTACCATTTGCTAAACATTCGACTTGTTTAAACAGACGGAATATTGTTGCCCGCTATAAGGCTGCACCTAAAAGCTAGCGTAAGATTTGCTGAGTTCAAATATATCGGGTAAGTTTTGTTCTTACTGAAACGTTTCAACCAGTAATTAGAATTTTCTAGTCTGTTATAATTAATTTACCTGTTTCTAGAAAAAATAGACAGTGGTTAGTTTCCTCAGGCATTCCAGTAAGTTCTCGTTGCGCATGCATTAAAGCTTCCTTTGTCTTGTAAAAAAGATGGTAAAGCTACAAGAGATAACAAATTTGACAGTCTAGATTTTCCACCATTGTAATTGTGTTTCTTGAATTCGTCCCGATCGACCCAGCTGATATTTCCCATAATAACAAACCGAAGAATTCGTCTCGGTAACCGAGCGACTCCACTTACCGTGCTCATATGAAGAAGCTCTTTGTTATAATAACTTCTATAGCAAAATCGTGTCGTAAAAGCACCCTACTGAGTCTGCGAATGCTGCTTGTGTGCCAGTTAAAACCAGTCTTTGTGACGCATAATAACTTTAAACACCGGAGTACTATTTGTTAAGCAATCGACTTATTGAAACAGACGGGATATTGTCACCCGTTTTAAGGCTGCACCTAATAGAGAGAGTCCGATTTGCTGAGTTCAAATAGACAGGGTTGATTTTGTTTTCGTTGACTCGTCTCAATCAGTAATTAGAAGTTTTCAGTTAGTCTTTTGTACATTATGCTTTTATTTTCCACAAAATGCTCAATTTTTCCTACTTAAATGCTCGGTTTCCCCCCAAAAAGTCCCTAAAATGCTCGGTTAATGTTCAATACGTAGTTTCAACATTGCAACACAAAAAAAAAAGGTCAGAGTTCTTAACAAAGACGTATACTTAGTATAACAAGTTAACAACAACTTATGTAAAAACTTTAACACACAAGAAGATAATTCTCCAAATGATCTGTTGTTCTGTTAATTCTTTGTTCTATTTTAGAGATACTTAACTAAAGAGTTTAAGCTAAGTCTTTATTTTATCGTAAAAAAGTAACTTTTATTTCTATATTCTATAGAAAAAAAATTAAATTTCCGGGAAAATGGCAGGAAAATGCTCCAAAAACTGCAAGCATTATGTATGAAAAAGCCTATTTGAAGTCTATTATAATTGATTTATCTGCTTCTAGAAAATACATTGTGATTGGTTTCCTTATGCATCTTAGTTGGGTTTCGATTTTCTATCAAAGCCTCGTTTGTCTTGAATCTTCAGGAAGCGTAGTTGCTTCTCCAGAAAGTAACCAGGGTTCGCATACTGAATGTGGATGCAAAAGAGCTTTCATATTTATTTTCTCTCTTTATTTCGCTCTCTCGAATATTTCGCTGTTTGCAACAGACATTGTGGTTTTCTGCTCCGATGCTTGCAGAGGTTAAAGCTACCAATATAAACAATTTCCTTTTAACAGAAAGCTATTGATCTATTTCTTCTCAAACCTTTCATGACAACTCGCTATATTGTTCTGTTTTAAGGCGGAGTTATTCAGTTGTTATATTATGCTTATCATTGCAAACAGAAATACGCAATTGATCTACAGAAATCAATTTCCCAGTCAAAATGAATATCTTTGATCTTAGACTGAAAGGTGTACAATATGATCCAGTGGATTTTATTTTGACAAGACTTTCTTTGTTGAAGAAATACTAAAACAAAGCTGGCTAGGTAAATATGCATAAATTAGAGTCAAATTGCCCCTTCTGCAGGCCGTTGCCCTAGCTGAAGGGAGATAAAATATTTTCACCTACCCTTTAGCCACAATCATTTAACTACCAAGTCCACCATTTGTGCCAATTTTAAGCGAAATCGGTTTTTTAAGCTCATGGTTTTGTTTAGGTTTCTGATTGACTTACTCTTGGTGCCTCTTCATATGAGCCCGTTCAACCGGGGTGGCTCGGGTTTCGAGATCTAACCCCACCAATGTTTTCTTTGTTAAAACTTCGATGTGTTTATATAACAGGCCGGACTGGCCCGAAACCGAGATCTTGGTAACTGGGATGAAAATTTTCCCACATGAACGCTCCTGCAGGTAAACGGTACAGCATTTTTAAGTAAAAAAAAAAACACATCTTTGCTTTCGCAACACAGCCACCAAAATGGCATAAATTTGGTTTTGTATGTATTTTCACTTTAGAAGTAGACGAATTTATTTGTAAATTTACAAGAGTAAACAAAGCTATAATAGTCGCCGACGATATATTAAGTTTATGATAGTTGTAATTTTTTTTGCAAGGGTTTCCTTGTTGAAGAAAGACTAAAGCAAAGCTGGCTAGTTAAATATGCATTCATTAGAGTCAAACTGCCACTTCTGTAGGGCGTTGCCGTAACGCGAGAGGAACAAAATTTTTTGACTCCTTCACTTATCAAGCCCACCATTTGTGCCTTGTTTAGGCGAAGTGGATGATTTGATCTCTATGGTTTTTATTGGGTTTCTAATTGACATACTCTATAGTTTCTATAGGAAAGTCGTTTCTTAGCAGCACTCTACTGAGTCTTGGAATGCCGCTAGTGCGCCAGTGAAACTGACCAGTCTTTGTGACGCAAATTAACTAAAAACACGGGCGTGCCATTTATTAAACAACCGACTTGTTGAAACAGACGGGATATTGTTACCCACTCTAAGGCTGCACCTAAAAGAGAACGTCCGATTTGCTGAGTTCAAATACACCGGGTAGGTTTTGTTTTCATTGAAGCGTTTCAATCAGTAAGTACAATTTTCTAGTCTGCGATAATTTTTTTTTTTTCTAGTTCTAGAAGAACAGATTGTGGTAAGTTTCCCAAGGCATTTGAGTGAATTTTTGTTATTCACGCATCAAATTTTCCTTTGCTCTGATAGAAAGGGATTTATTTCATTACATGGCTAAATCATCAGGAAGACTAGTTGCTTCTCAAATAAGAAAGGGGGTTCGCATGCTAAATGTGTATGCAAAAGAGCTTAGTTTCATATTTATCTTATCTCTTTGTTTCGCTCTGCTTAATATTCGCTGTCCGCAAAAGACATTCCTGCTTTCTGCCCCAATTCTTGTAAAGGTTAATGATCCCAACATAAAGACCTCTTTGTAAGAGAAAAGTCTCGATTTATGTCATAGTTGTACACTTTTTGAAAACGTTGCTCTTACTTGAGGGGAATGAAATATTTTGCCCCAATTTTTGGCAACAATCACTCACTTATCAAGCCCACCGTTTTGTGCCTGGTTAAGGGAAATCAAATTTTTGAGCTTTATGGGGTTTTGATCGATTTTCTTATTGACTCACTCTTGGGGCCTCTTCATATAAGCCCGGTCAACCAGGGTGGCCGGATTCCGAGATCTCGCTTCGCGACTGTTGCTGTTGTAAAAAAAAATTCCGTTTTTTTTATATGAAAGACCGGACTGCCCAGGTCATCGAGATCTCGGTTTTTGCGACGGAGATGTCGGTAACTGGGATGAAAATTTTCCATGGGAGCTCTCCAGCCCGGTAACTGAGACGACATTTTTTAGACAAAACGGCTTCGCTTTCGCAACACAGCCACCAAAATGGCATAATTTTACTTTTGTTTGTATTTTTACTTTTGGAATATGCGAACTAGCTTTATTAGTAAAGTTATAAGAGTAAACAATCCGGTTATGTTCCATCATTTTAATTGTGTTTCCTGAATTCGTCCCGATCGACCCAGCTGAAATTTCCCATATGAACACACGAAATTCGTCTCGTTAACCCAGCCACCCCAGTTACCAGTTACCACCCCAGTTACCGTGCTTTTTATCAAGACGCCCTACGAAGTCTGCCAATGCTGCTTGTGTCAGCCAGTCAAAACCAGTCTTTTTGACGCACGATAACTTGAACCACGGGAGTACCATTAGGAAACAATCGACTTTTTGAAAAAGATGGGATATTATCACCCGCTTTAAGGCTGCACCTATAAGCGAGCGTCCGATTTGCTGAGTTTGGATAGACCTGGTAGGTTTTGTTCTCATTGAAGCGTTTTAATCAGTAATTAGAAGTTTTCAGTTAGTCTTTTGTACATTATGCTTCTATTTTTCCGCAAAAATGTTCTCTGTTAATGCTCAATTTTTCCTACTAAAATGCTCGGTTTCCCCCTAAAAAGTCACTAAAATGCTCGGTTAATGCTCATTACGTAGTTGTTACATTTCAACACAATAAACAGTTCAGAGTGCTTAACAAAGACACGTACTTTGTATAACAAGTTAACAACAACTTATGTAAAAACTTAACGCAACAGAAGATAATTCTCTAAATGATCTGTTTGCCTTGATACTTAAGTGAAGAGGTTAAGCTAAGCCTTTTTTTTTCTCGTAAAAAAAAGGAACTTTTATTGCTATATTCTATGGAAAAAAATAATTATCCAGAAAAATGCAACTAAAATGCTCGAAAAATTGCTAGCATAAGGTAGAAAAGCCTATTTCCAGTCTGTTGTAATTGATTTATCTGCTTCTAGAAAAATAGATGGTGGTTAGTGGGCTTTTACTTTTCCATCAAAGCCTTGTTTGTCTTGATAGAAAGGGATTCTTTCATTAGATGGCTGAATCTTTAGGAAGCCTAGTTAATTCTCAAGAAAGTAACAAGTGTGCGCATGCTGGATGTAATCTTCTCTCGTTATTTCGCTCTCTCAAATATTTCGCTGTTCGCAACAGACATTGCGGTTTTCTGCTCCGATGCTTGTAAAGGCAAAAGCTACCAACATAAGCAATTTTTCTTGCAACAAGAAAGTAGTGATCTATATGTTCTCGAACCTTTGATGAAAACTATGCCCATAACTCTGTGTAGCATAATAAGCAAAAGACGGGAGTGCCATTTGTTGAAGAATCCACTTGTTGAAATAGACGGGAAATTTTTACCCGCTATAGGGCTGAACCTAAACGCGAACGTTTGATTTGCTGTCTTCAAATGGATCGTGTAAGTTTTGTTCTCATTGAAGCATTTTAATCAGTAATTAGAATTTCCCAGTCTTTTATAATTATTTCTTCTGGTTCTAGAAAAATACAATGTGGTACTTTCCAGAGGTATTTCAGTAGGTTTTCGTTTCTCCATAAAGTCTCTTCACTTTGGTCAGTAAAACCTCATCCGTGTTGTTCCAGGAATTTATGTCATTACATGGCTGAATCATCATTAAGCCCAGTTTCTTCTCAAGAAAATAACCAGGTTTGGCATCCTGAATGTGGATGGGGAAGAGCTTACAATTTATCTTCTCTCTTTGTCCTTGGCTTTCTCAAATATTTCGCTGTTCGCAACAGACATTACGGTTTTCTGATCCGATGCTTGTAAGGTGAAAGCTCGCAACATAAACAACTTCCCTGTAATGTTCTATGCCTTGTCCAACCTTTCACGAAAACTTGCAATTTTTCCTGCTTAAAGGTAGTTACACGCAACAGACATTGCGGTTTTCGGCTCTGTTGCTTTAAAAGGCGAACGATCTCAACGTATATGGTTTCCTTGTAACAGAATGTCCTCTCTAGCCTTTGAGAAAACTGTTTTGTTCCTGTGCTTTGTCTCCTCTATACTTGTAGATTTGGAAGACTTTGGCAATGTCATTTTGATATGGATATTAGAAATAAATGGTAAACTCTCAACCATGGGAGGGAACACTGTTCTTTAATTAAATTGGCTATGAGCTACTCAACTTGGAAAATGGATCGTTTCTAAACAGTGACAATTTTGAAGTCACCGACTTAATCCGAAGGTTAAGTTAAAGTTAAAGCCGGCCCACTAGGATCGGTTCAGATATAGTACAAAACTCAACGGTGAGATATAACACTGTTGAAGACATTCGAGTTATCTTTGTCCGAGTAGCCTGGGTTGCACATGAAACTAAACCCCGGCATAGTCGGTATATACCGAGGTTTAGTTTCGTCTTCAACGGAGGCTACGTCCGAGAGACCGAGGTAATTAAAAACTATAAGGAAAGTGCAGCTTGTCCGATCACCAAAGCAAGTAATAGTTCTCATTTTCATATTCCTCCAATTTTTTATCTTCTTTCCCCGCCATGCCGTATCAGAGATTTTTTTCTCTTTTTGATATCTTTTCTCATCTTAGAAATTTAAATCGTGCTTGCAGCGTAGAGTCACTATACCACAAGGACAGAAACAAGTTTAGTCCGCTCAACACTTCAGAGTTGATTCTCAGTTCCACCATTTGTGCTCGTAGTGCTACGTAGCACAACATTCATATGTACCCTTTCTTTCTCTTCGCCGCGATTCACCACCTAATTCGTCCCCTACTTTCTGTCCTACCTCGTAGCTCAGTCGGGAGAGTAACGGTAGATCTTATCCGGAGGTTGTGGGTTCGATTCCCACCGAGGTCAAAAGATTTTTTCTTCACCTCGTGTGGTTCAATGATTCTTTTTACTAGGGCTAACGCCCAGTGGGTTATTCATGGGTGCAATTGGCACTTAAATTTACCCTTCAGAGTCAACTCTCTGTTCCACCATTTGTGTCCATAGTGCTACGCGGCACAACATTCAACAAAGTAAGCCCTAATAGGCGCGGTCAAATACGAATACCCTGTGTTGTAAGATATTTTTTTTCTCTTTTTTTATCCCATGCAACTCTGTTGCTATGGTCAAAAGGGCTAGTGGCATGGATCATGGACGCTTGCGCCCAACGACGACGTCGAATAACATGGTGGCCATCCAGCCAATACCAAGTCATGCAGTCTTGGATTACAGCATAAATCTTTGATATAAGACATGTATATTATGTTTAATTGACAGCTGTTATATAAAAAAAATTCGCTGACCAGTATCACGTGACCATATCGCGGGCTTAGGCTTAGAGCTCATCAAGGTCGCGTGTTTTTTTAACTTGACCACTGATCAAGTGCTAGTTTTCGTTCGGATCGCGGGCTCATGTCAGGTTAACGGGTTGAAAACAGGGCAGGATTGTTCGAAAGCCGGTTAACGCTAACCCAGGTTTAAAAGTTAATAAAATTATAACTTTTTCTCCTATACAAATGTGTTTTGCTGCTTTCATTTGTGTATGTGTTAAAACTCTAAACAGGATGCCAAACAATATACAGAAAGCGTCACCGCAAAGCTACAAAACTCAAATTAAAATTCTACCTTTTTCTGGGTTAGCTTAATCATGCTCTGATCAACCTGGCCCAGGAGCTACGCTTTTAGGCTGGCCTAAATCTATATATTATTTCCAAACTACTGACCTCTTACTAACCGAGCGCGAGGCCCGTACTGGGGAATATTGGTCCGAGGTCGTGGCAGTTTTGAATTTGCCGGCTTTCGAAAACAAAACACAGCTACACAGCTTTTGACCGTTTCCATGGTAAGGGTCCATTTGGTAATAAATGTGTTAGGATCGATTACCAGGCTCTGAAGCTGTTCTTCGGCAGTCGCCTATTGTTCGATTTTTGCACTTAATTTTCTCCGCAATTTTTTTGCAGGAGTCTTTCTCCGTTAAAGTCCAAAATGGCATCCTTTTTTGTCGTCTTATTCGTCTTGCTATGTTGTACCTCCGGAAACCCTGTTCATGATAACTACGAGCAAACAAGGGAGTCCTATTTTTCACCTGAAAAGGTAAGCAATGATATCTTTTGTCTATTTTCCAAGCTTGCCCATAATTATTGTTGATCATTAGTATATTTAAGCCCAACATGTTATTTTCCCGAAAAGGTCGAGGAATTCACTGCTGACATCGATAATGCTGGGAAAGAATACAAGAAGAGCGAGGTGAACCCAAATAACTAATGATAAATAAACGCAAAAAAAAATATGCCTTGGTGCCATCATTTTCAAAGAGAATAAAAATTTGAGAGCTTAATAAATACCGGGCGAGGCATAAGACGTCAAAATGTGCATGTAAAAGGTCACAAATTTAAGTAAGTGAACAGAGTTGTTTGAAGTTCTCGCTCATTCTGGAGTGGATCACATTGACACCTTACATGATTCGAAACAAGTAAATTTCTGCTATCACGCTAACTTCTTAATGAAATAATAGGCATACATAAAGAGACGACTTTTAAAAAGTTTCAGTTTTAATGCCTCACGCGCGTAAGACGATAAAAGCGCCTGCAATATTTTTTCTAACGCTTTTTTGGTAGTAATTAAGCAGCCCTAGCATAAAAATTTAACGCAAGTAAAACACATTTAAACAAAATATCATAGGCAAAAACCAATTAAAATGCAAGAATGGATTGGGTTGTTGTGATCTGGGTTATTATATAGCCCAAGTTATTCTCCCATTTTGATTTGTTCTCGCCAATGATCTAATAGAGGAGAGACACACGATTGACGTCATCATTACAAAGTTCTTAACTTTTTGTTTTTAAAATGGCTCGGGAAAGCTTTTAGAATTAAGGTAGTATTTTACGCGATTGGGCAAAAGATAAGGGGCAAAAAAAAAATAAACAAGTACGAGAAGCAGGAAGAGAAAATTTAAAGCCGTTTCTTTGCAAGAAAAATACTCGAGCAGTCTCAGTCCCCAGTCGAGCGAATGTTCCAGTCTGTTTTAGGGCAAAGCAGCGAACGAAGTATAGTTCGCTAGTGCTCACGGCCAACTGTATCGCAACTAAAAGGTATCTCCGACACTATTTCAAGGTACTTTGAGAATCACCAACCACAGAGGACACACTGTCACTAACGCTCCTTTGATTGAAAACTCGAGTCGAACCGCCCCTAGGTTGATTGCAAGCGCATGTTTTCGAAACGTATTTTTACAATTCCTGCAACATTGAAGGCAGCATTTTCTTTAAAGATTTGTAGATTTCAGAGTTCTATTCTTCTTTCGCTATAAGTTTTCATTACACGAGAGGAGAGGCTCGAGCCAAGTTTAACAGAAGCTGGATTTTTCTTTTAACCAATCACAATTCTTCGAAGAATTACTATACAAACAGAAACCGATACAACGTAGAATGATTTTTTTTAAGCTGATTGATAGCTAAAACACAGATGAACACTTTTAATTAACGGCAAGTCTTTTCGGTTACATCTAGCTTCAGAGTCTCTAAATCATAACTTAGAAGAGAAACGGTATTAATCGAAATTAAACAGTTGACTTTTACTGACACGCTTTGTTGAAACTTTAACCGGAAGTGGCCAGGTTAGTGATTTTCAGGTAAGTTTTTTTCTCAGTGAAAAAGCCTCAACCTCAGGTATTTTTTTTTTCTAGATATTACTAAACCAAGGGCTGAACTTTGCAGGGATATTACTACTTCACGATATAAAACATGGTCATGGAAAATATAAGGTCTGAAAAACGGGCCATTTTAGCTTGCTTCCCATATGCTTCAAATAGGTCCAAGTTAATATAACAGCCACTCACTAACGAAAAGTTCCTATGGGCTGATTTGTTTATCCATAAAAGGCCAAGAATAGGGCATTAAAAATACAGTTTTCATTTTGTCTTTAATTAATTGTACGTTGCTTAAAGAGAGATTTAAAAGTGGCCCAAATTGCACTAAAAATCAAATGGGACCCCGAGGGGCTGATATCAAGAACTCAGCTAAATAAAAAATAATGGAAGCAGAAACTTTGGTATATTGCATAACTCCACATAACAACATTTTGTGCCAGTTTTAATAAGCGAAATCGGCCTACCCTCCTTTTCAAGTCCCCCCGGTCTCTCAGGGAGAAGCTCTTAGGACTGATATCTTAGTTTAGGGAAGCCATCATGGTAGGTGTTACACTCACGAGAAAGGTCTGTTTTTCACTAACAAATTGACTGTGCTGCTTATTCTTAGTTTGTACCGACTGATCTTAGATTCATTTCAATTTCATTGTGCAGAATGTGATTAAACCAGACATGAAGATCAAGCTGCGTATGGAAGGCGCTGTAAACGGGCACAAGTTCGTAATTATAGGAAAAGGAGAGGGCAAGCCTTACGAGTAAGCAAAAGTTCCAAAATGTTCAATCGTTGTGTTTAGTTTTATTGCTTCGAGCAGTGCTTAGTTTAGGAGAAGTTTTGTTTTCGTTGAATATCTATGCCAAAACTGATTATGAC
>JAEMPF020029455.1:0-11610 GCA_022496165.2 Catalaphyllia jardinei | reverse complement strand
GGGAGGAATGCGAGGAAAGCCAAAGAACGTCTGCGTGGGAGGCTAATGTTCAAGTGGCGTGGCCGAATTTTGGCGCCTCCGCTGGTGAAATCAATTAATAATCTCCTCCTCAGGAGAAAAAATCTGTCAAATCAGGGAAATATGATATTGATTACGTGTTGCTGTGCAGGTATGAATTTCGAGACCTTTTCATTCATGATCAAGGTCTTGAAGTTAGCATTGCTTACGAAATCGATTCAATACAGTTACTAAGTTGAATCAATGCGAGACGAAAGAACTCCTCTCTAACTAAAAACGTGGCAAAGCCCACAAGCTCAGATGCGTGCCGTCTTTGTAGCATTAATTCTAAAATTTCAGTCGGTGATTTCGGCGGAAAGAAAGAACAAGTACCTTTCGACCGAAAATCTATTTAAGATCGCTGAAAGGGCTGGAGTTGACAAAATTCTCCAAGCAGATCTTGAAATTAAATCTTGGTGTTGAACTGGATCCACAAGATAGGAAAAATTCCCTTGAACGAGAAACAGCCTAGCTCTTTTTGCTCGCAGTACAACACTAATCCTTCAACACGAGAGGAAGACTTACCGATCAAAATCAAAACATTCTGCAAAAAAAAATGCTTCTGAAATCGGCCTATAAGCTGCGAAGTGATGAATTTCACTTTCTGTCACTCGAGTTGTCAACGCTCTACCATGCCCTGATAACCTTGTATTGTCCCTTAGACCAATCAGGTGTTGCCGTTGATGGAGCAACTAACGCCGTGAACATGAGGCAGAATGAAGCTGTTACAGTCTCTCTATTCTTCCCCTCCCTCACCCTTACGCTACTAAAGCTTATTAACCCCACCACTCCCAACCTCGTTCCCAGGACCTTTACCCTGGCTTGGGGCGGGGTAAAAGTCTTTGGAACGAGGTTGCACCACCCCTACCCACGGGCATTTTGTACTCTCCCCAGGTTTGCTAGCATAAAGGGACCAAGATGGCGGCCCGTTAAACTCAACGATCGACATCTACGATCTCACAGAAAAATAGGGGGCTTTCAGGGGATAGGAAAAGTGTTGGAGAACTAAGAACAACTTGGTGAAGATCTACAGATACGGACAGCTGCGAGGGGATGACATGAAAGAGTTGGCAGAAGGCTCGCTAAGTGCTACTATAATTACCTTCTACGACAACCACGTGTAGATTTCCAGTCACTCCTTCGTCTTGTTTTGCTTTAGAATACAAACCACAAAAACATAAACATCTTTACACTTTTTTTTCTATACGACTGAATCTTACAACTGGCGCTTGCTTTTTACCTTGCCTTTGTAAAATTTGCCAAAAATTGACTTTCTTGCTTTCTTAGTATTTGAAAGATAACATTCTAAACATTCATTGAAATGTACATGGCAGTTTCATCTTTATTTATTTAATTAATTGGATCTTCTCAGTTGAGATCGCGGTATGGAAATCGGCAAAAAAACCGATATGAAACGTCTGAAACGAAAAAAATTACTCTTTGTTGGATTAGAAACCGTTATGGGTTGAAGCCTGGGATATATCTTTTGAACCAAACAAATAGAAACGAAAAATTAAGTGAGATATGCAAAAACTTGACACTCTGGCGTAATTGTCCCGTAATGTTTAAATAAAGATGTGTAGACCTAAGTCACGGCCAGACTCGTCCCAGGCCTCAACACCTCGCACATTTTCAGACTGTTAAAGTGCGGTGTGAGAAAAACGACATCCTTTCTTTTTTCGATTTCGATATTATAACCTCGTGGATTAAAGGTAGCCAAATACAGTTTTTGCGCGCCCTCTTGCTGATTGCGATTCAGCGAGCGCACAAGGATTGCAAGAAAAAAACATACCGTCAATAGAGCGATCATTTTATTTAATCAACATTCGCGCTACCTGTGCTATATTTCTCTTCATAATTGAACGTAGTGCATTGATGGTTTAAACCTTTTTATTACAAGTTTAGAAAAAGTTGCATGCAAATTTTAAAGAAAATCTAATGACTAAATTTTCTACAAATAAACAAAAACCGACTTGAAAGGCCAGTGCATCCTTTTTATGTTGCCATAGCAACGGCACATACGCCAGCTTAACTATCAAAAAACAAACAAACAAAAGAAGTTTGCTGCCCTTTTTGGTGACCGAGGAATCAAGGGTTTTGGGTGTTCGGTCATCTTAACCAAATAAACAAAAAGTCTTCTGTCATACACTTTTACAAATGTGTCGAGCTTGCAAGATCCGCAGCTTGTCTCTTCACAGCTTTGGAAATCATGAGCATATGAAGCTTATTCTGTTGAATTATCAAGTCCAGGGCGCTTTCAATATCTAGCAAGCTCGCACATGCAGGATGTTGTGGTTCCCTGCACTCTATCTGGAGCGCAGCGTTTATCTTCAGTTGTTTTCTCAATGCTATTTCTAATTTTTGAAAGTCCCAGGCAGATAGCCTGGAGGGAACGCCTGTGTGTGCGGTTGGCTCCTGTCGAACTTCCTAAAACAACAAATTCATGAGACAGTAAGACAGTCTCTGTAGTTATAGCTTACTATTAAATGAGAAAAACCATAAGAGTACCTTAGAATTGCTTTTATACCACATACCACCATACCTCTACCGCCCTTCATGGCTAGTCAAAGGCGCACATTAAAAAATACTTAAATTACGCTTAAAAAAAGCAACTTAATAGACAGGAAATTGACAGCAGCCTGGTCTGGTTCTTCTGCTTTAATCTTTGTTTCGTTGCATTGCCTAATTATGTTGTGTTTTAAAAAGAAAATACAAATTACTTTGTTCCGGGACCTGGACATCAGGAACTTCAATTTCCATTTCCACCATTTCACGATTTCCTTCTACTGGGTCTAAACGAGCAAACAAACAGGCGATTTACCTTGGTTAGTATGGTATTTTTTAAGTATGGTATATTAAATATTAGTAAATTCTCAGCTCCGACTATTGCATTTCTAGATTATTGATTGGCTAAAAAAACTCCGACTATGAGCCAATAGTCGGAGTTTTACGTCATATGGAAAATAGTGCGCCAAGTTTAAAATTTTTCGCTTTGTAAAATTGTGGAAATAAAAATCGGCGGCAAAACCCGGTTTGAGAATTTACTAAAACAATTATTCCATTCGCCCTTGCTGGATATGAAGTGATTATAACTAACTCGCGCTACGCGCTCGTTGGTTATTTTATCACTTCATATCCAACGCGGGCTCATGGAATAATTGTTATTTATTCAACCGTTAAAACAGGGGGACTGGGACCGACCATGAGCGGATGAGGACGCCATTCATTCTGCTCCCGTAAATTTCAAACTATAGGTCAATTATTCTTGGTTGGTTTATGGTGGAGGCGTTTACACCAACGCTTAAGCGAACAAGAACAAGTAAGAGTCCTAACTCAGATAGCGAAACGAACTCGCCGGATGACAAACGGATCTTTATCTCAAGTTTTAGTACAACGCTCTTTAAGAACGATATAAGCCCAAACGGAAAACCACTTGATGTTAGTGACGATCAAGTTCTGGTAGCCTTGACGATGACTGAAAAGATTGGTCAACAGCTCCAACAAATCCTGGACAGACTTGAGCGTATGGAGACGAAACTACAAACGATGGAAGGTACTCTCGGTAAGATTTCAGCTTGGAGAACGTAGTAAACAAGATTCAAGCAAATATGGAATATTTCAATGAAAAAGCTAAGAAGATGGAAGAAACAATACACGAGATAGAAGCGGGATTGACGTTTACAAATAAAGACATCGAGGAAATAAAGAGAAGAGAGAATCAAACATCGGACAAGATCCAAGGCTTGGAAGACCAAATTCTTTACCAGGAGGTCTACAGCAGGAGAGAAAACTTACGTCTCTTCGGTCTTCCCGAAGAAGGTCAAGGTAGCGAGAATACATGTGAAGTGGTGTACAAGTTTCTGGAGAACGAATTAGAGTTAGAGGAAGCGAGGAATATAGAGTTTCAGCGTGTTCATAGATTAGGGAAAAAGAAGGCAGGCCAGCCAAGGCCAATAATTGTACGCTTTCTTAGATTCCCTGAGCGCGAGCTTGTTTTTAGGAATGTAAGAGATCTGGGTGAAGAATCGGATGTGAAAGCGTATGCGGACTTTCCGAAAGAAATACGAGACAGGAGAAAGAAACTGTGGCCAAAACTGAAACAAGCAAGAGAGGATGGCAAAGTAGCGTTTTTTGATAAGCGAGAACCTGATAAGCTTTATATTAATGGTATCTTAAGCACTTAAAATCCTTGTTACACGGTTATTTTTTTTTCATGACGGGAGTAGAATTGCGTGAATTGCGTATTTGCATACGGTAGAAGCAACTACGGCCCTTAAATCTCAAGGGCAGCACATAGATAGAATATCTGCGGCTCTTCTTAATGTTTTTAGGTGTGTTTTGTTATTTATTGTTTTTATGTTTATTGTCTTTATGTAAAACCGTTAACTCTAGTGTATTAATCACGCACGCTTTAACAAGTTTGCATAAGAATGACGCTTTGCCTTCAGCAAAGATAACGTTGATTTTAAATTATTGTCTCTAAATGTTCGAGGGATTCGTTCATCTGCAAAGAGGAAGGCTCTGTTTCTGTGGTTGAAAAAGCAAAATGCAGACATCATTTTTCTCCAGGAAACCTATAGCACGGAAGAGATAGAGGCTATCTGGAAAACGCAATTTAAAGGTAAGATGATTTATTCGCATGGCACCAATCACAGTTGTGGAGTGATGATTTTAATAAAAGATGATCTAGAATTCAATCTTAAATCGTCCGTTTTAGATGCCGAAGGTCGTTATATTTTGATGGATGCCACTGTGCAGGGATCGGACTTCTTATTTGTCAATATTTATGCACCTAATAAGGTTCAAGATCAATGTGAATTCTTTAGCGCCCTAGACACACTGATAGAGAAGTTTCTTGATAGCGCTGAGAAAAAAATAATACTTGGTGGGGATTTCAATGTTACTCTCGATCCCGATTTGGACTGCTCCGGGGGTAACCCCACAAAGAAAGATTCTGTAAAGCACGTTCAAGATGTTTGTTTAAATTTTGATTTAGTGGATATATGGCGCGTTAGAAACCCAGAATGCAAACGCTTTACGTGGAGACAGAAGAATCCTTTTATTCAACGTAGATTAGATTATTGGCTGTTGAGTGATTCGTACCAGGAGGAGGTAGAAGGTGTCGATATAATTTCCTCCATAGACTCCGACCATTCGGCTATCGTACTTTATTTTAATAGTATAGAAGAACAAAGGCATGGCCCATCATATTGGAAATTTAATGCGAGTCTATTAGATGATCCTGATTTTTGTAAGCTAATAACCGAAAGTGTGCCAGTATGGCGCGAGGAGTTCATAGAAGTTAATGACAAAAGAGTTCTTTGGGATTTAATCAAATATCGAATAAGGCAAGTATCGATTAAGTTTAGTAAAGTGAAAGCAAATGCAAGAAGACAAAGATTGAAAACGATAGAAGACTCGTTAAAAAAGTGGGAGGATGATTGCAGTAGGCACCCCTCCCCTGAAAATATAGAAAAATTGGAAATTATTCGAAGTGAGTATGAATTGTTTTACGAGCATTTAGCAAAGGGAGCGATAATACGTTCTAGAGCCAATTGGTACGAGCAAGGAGAAAAAAGTAATAAGTTTTTTTTAAACCTAGAAACCCATAAAAAATCCAAGAGCTCTATTCGAAAAGCATATACCAAAGATGGTTTCCTTACTTCTGACCCCAAAAGAATTATGAAGGAAGTGGAAGATTTTTATTCTGGTCTTTATAAGAAGGTCAATTTAAAAGGGTCAGATGATGATGATGTCTTTAATTCATTTGTACAGTCTCGGGAATTCCCCAAGTTATCTGGGGAAGATGTTATTGGGTGTGAGGGGAGATTGACGCCTACAGAATGTCTTCACAGTCTACGATCTTTTCAAAACAATAAATCCCCCGGCAATGATGGCCTTACAGTCGAGTTTTATACTGCGTTTTGGGAAAGTCTCGGTGAACTCCTTGTGGATTGTCTCAATTACTCATTTGATCATGGTGAATTATCCAACTCACAAAAACAAGCAATAATAACTTTAATAGAAAAGAAAGATAAAGATAAACGGAAAATTTCGAATTGGAGACCGATTTCTCTGATTAATGTAGATGTCAAGATCGGATCTAAGGCTATTGCCATGAGACTGCAGACGGTCCTACCTAAAATAATTCATCATAATCAGCATGCGTACGTCAAAGGTAGAACAATTAATGATGCAGTAAGGACGATTGATGATATACTTGAATATACAGAAAGATATGGAATCAAGGGCAAGATGTTAGCAGTGGATTTCCAGAAAGCTTTTGATTCTGTGAATAGGAAATTTTTGTATAGTACATTAGCTGCTTTTAACTTTGGCCCTACATTCATCCAGTGGATACACACTTTTTATCAAAATATTACAAGCAGTGTTCTGAATAACGGTTTCTCTACTGGACCTTTTGAGATACAAAGAGGTGTGAGACAAGGAGATCCACTTTCCCCGTATTTGTTTATAATTATCCTTGAAGTACTAGCTATTAGTATACGTGAAAATGATGATATTCAAGGAATTGTTGTTGATGGAATGGAAATCAAAATTGAAGTTTTTGCAGATGATCTAACTGCTTTCCTGCGGAATGATAGATCTCTCAAATACTTTTTAGATGTCATTTTAAAGTTCGGAAATTGCGCAGGTCTTAGCATCAATTTAGCTAAAACAGAAATGTTGATCTTGGGAAATACGTGCGTTACTCCGGCCCAAGATCAAGGTTTTATCGATATTGAGATCAAGGAAGCGGTTAAAATATTAGGAGTCTATTTCTCTTATAACCGCCGTTTGAGGAATAAATTAAACTTTGAAGGAATAATAGACGCTATCAAAACAAAACTACAGCTTTGGAGGTGGAGGAACCTGACAATTATTGGAAGAATTCAGATTGTTAAAACCTTCGTGATCCCAATGCTAATGTATCGTGCTGGTTCAATTTGTATAGATAAGGAAGTTATAATTGAAGCCAATAGAATTATTTTTGATTTTATATGGAAAGGTAAAGATAAAGTTAGACGTATATCCCTAATTAGTGATACAAAAGATGGGGGACTGAAAGCCCCGCACTTGGAATCTATAATCAAAACTCAAAGAATAATGTTTTGCAAGAGATTAGTGGAAAAGGAACCTTGTCACTGGAAAACTATTTTATTACACTATCTGAAACCAGTTGGGAATAAGTTCATTCTATGCTGTAATTTTGATGTTAAAAAGCTTCCAATTAATCTTCCAAAGTTCTACAGAGAATGTTTTGAGTGCTTTGCGCAATGCTCCGCATCCACATGTAATAGTGTTCCGGAGTTATCACACGAAGAAATACTCAACACTGTTATCTGGAACAACAAATTCATTTGCATCAATGGTAAATCTGTGTTCAATCAAAGCTTGGTTAGTAAAGGATTATTCAGAATAGGTGACTTGGTCACAGAAAATAATCAATTTATCTCTCAAGGCAATTTGCGTCAGTTGGACTTTTCCCCAAAAGACATCTTTGATCTGATGTCCTTAATGGATGCCATCCCTGCACCGTGGCGGAAATCCCTTAAAACAAATGGTTATGTAGACAAAATCTCGTTTGTCCTTCAGGACCACATTCAACTAGTCTTAGATAACCAGAACGTCTTGATAAGTGAGGTGACCTCTAAAAGGGTCTATTGGGAATTAATTTCTGGGCTTGTGGCTCAACCGACAGCTCAATTGAAGTATAATGAAACCTTTGATGATGTCTGTTTGGATTGGAAGGAAATTTATAGTTTGCCCTTCAAAGTTGCTTTGGACACAAAAACACGAGAATTCCAATATAAGATTCTGAATAGGTATTTAGTGACAAACACTTTTCTAAAGAAAATAGGTAAAACAGATTCGGCAGCCTGTTCTTTTTGTGGTGTGATGGAGGAGTCCCTCGAACATCTTCTTGTGACTTGCCACTTCACTGCAACGCTGTGGAAAGAACTTTTAGTCTGGTGTAACGGTAGAGATATCAACATTGAAACCCTATCTGCGGTAGATATATTATTTGGTGACTGGCAAAGAAATGATTGTTTCTTGTTATTTAATCATATTATTCTTATTGCAAAGCAGTACGTATATTATTGCAGGTCTAATAATTTAAAACCCCTTTTTAATGTTCTATTACTAAGAATCAAGTCAGTCTATCAATTAGAAGGCAAGATTGCTAAATGGAAAAATAAGTGGCAAGTTCACTTTTCGAAATGGAGTAAGTGCGGCTTCGAAGATAAATAAGTTATTGAAATGTGTGTGATGATGATGATGATAATGATAATTACAATTTTAGTATCTTAGTACTTTTGTCATTTGGGTGTGTGTGTGCTTGTATGTAAGTGGGGGTGAGTGAGTGTAGTAGGTAGTAAGTGAGTGTAGTGAATTGTATGTAAAACTGATAATCAATAAATATTATTAAAATACAAAAAAAAACCCGTTAAAACATGCTTTATTTATAATTAATTACTCCGCTTTTTTTCGTGTACAGTATACCGATAACTGAGGCTTTTTAATACCTTTTCTAGCACTGTAATACATATACAACCTAAGGGATGTACACTCCTATATTGCTCAGTTTCAGCTGGCGCATATTCAGTCATGTGACGCGCTTAGACCAATCGCGTTTTAGCGAAATATTTGACGAATTATAACAGCTCTTTTCACAGTTAACTTTTCTCATTTGCATTACAGTATAATCTCGCATATTTGTGTGGAAATTTCAGGCTATTTTGTAGAAATTGCCTCACATCCACGTTACATTCTTGCATACAACAGCTGAGCCCGCAGTATATGCGGCAGTCAAACCTTAGCTGTCCTACCGAAACAACACGAAAGTAGCCTTTTTGTTCGCCGCTAGCTAAAATAAACACAATGTTATTTGACGACGAACAGCACATTTTGTTCCAAACAAGACAACTATTATCCTACACGGCGACGCTCGATTAACTACTATTTTTGGCACCAAATAAGAAGCTTGGAGATACAAGATGTTTCATATTTTTCACTTTTTGCAATGTGATATGGTTTTGGGAATTGTAAATCCCTTTCGTAAATATTTAATGAAATCTCCAATAAGAAAAGTTGTTTGATTTCAATTCCTTTGCTGTCAACTTATATTGAGTTTTTTTCCCGCTTGCTGAATCCTGATTGGTCAATTCAAATTTTTCTCGCGTTAGCCGTGTGCAACAATACACCATTTTGCTAATGATCAGTTCCTTGTTGCTTGTATACATTTGATATTGGAAAGGAACGGGTCAAGGTGTTCTGTGGAGCACCGTATTAAATCCGCTAGGCCAAAAACGTACGAAGAGAAATTTCAAGAGACAGAAATTAGATTTAATTATTAAGAGGTGAAGAACGGAGAGTAGCAAAGTTATGCAGGCCAAGCTGCTAAACGGGTCCGAATCCTAGATGAGCTGTTCTACAGATTAGTGAATAATCTGTAGATTGCGCGCGCAATGCATGATTTCCAAGATCAATGTTAAGTTCACGGAAAGCAACGATATTGTTTTCGGTTCAGGGGTGAACTATTTACATAGTGGAGGTAATATCCAATCAGAGTTAAGTTCGTAGTTGTTATTGTAAATACGGCAGCAAAATTAATTTCCGCCACTGAAAATTCTGTCCACCTAACCCTAATTGTTGCCTTGTACGAAATGGGGAATTATCGATTGAAACTCTCGTTATCAGCATATTACACAAGAAAACTTCGAACTTTGCCCCTAATCGGATAGTGATAGCGAAACGGAAATATATTTTCCAGGTAGAGACGTCGCCGACACCCCACGCGTTTGTCCACCAATAGATCGTTTTCACGTGACGTCATCACTTTCCAAAATCTAAAACTAAAGATCCACCAAAGTTTTTATCCTCATCAGGCATAAGAGGCGGTATATCTATATATCTTTACAATTTTGTAGCTCAATAGCGTTCTTCGTTTGGAAAGCAGCACATTTTGAACTTCCGGATTATGTGAGGGCGTGACACAAGGCTCATCCTCGGAAACCCAGGGACTACTAGCCGGGACGATGCGATATTTTCGGGCGAAAGTTTACTATAAGAGCTGAAGAGCCCCTGGGAACTTATTCTTACCGAACCAGTTCCAGAAGTGGTGGATTTCCGCTGCACTGATTGGGCAGAAAAATATTTTTCTGCCCAATCAGCGAGGAGCTCTAGCCGGGTAACTCTGCCGCCCTCTTACACGAAGCAGCTTTCTTCATCGATCGACCTAGTTGCTTGGCCCGTACAACGGGAAGGTTGTCGTGGAGAGTTTCAGAAAAAAAATTCTCCTCGCTGATTGGGCAGAAAAATATTTTTTGGGTGTTAGCCCTAGTAAAGGAAATCAGGGAACCACACGAGGTAAAGAAAAAATCTTTTGACCTCGGTGGGAATCGAACCCACGACCTCCGGAATAGATCTACCGTCACTCTGCCGACTGAGCTACGAGGTCGGACAGAGAAAGTCGGGGTCGATTTAGATGGTGAATCGCGGCGAAGAGAAAGTAAGGGTACATATGAATGTTGTGCCGCGTAGCACTATGAGCACAAATGATGTAACAGAGAATTAACTCTGAAGTGTAAATTTTAGTGCTAATTTAACCCATGAACAACCCACTGGGCGTTAGCCCTGGTAAAGGGAATCAGGGAACCACACGAGGTAAAGAAAAAATCTCTCGACCTCGGTTAAATTTACACTTCAGAGTTAATTCTCTGTTACATCATTGGTAGCGTGAGAGAGTCTCGATTGCTTGACGGACCTCACTCTTTGTTGGTCGCTTGGGAGTTTCTTCTTGTACTCTGTTGTTGGTAAAGAAAAAATCTCTCGACCTCGGTGGTTCCCTGATTTCCTTTACTAGGGCTAACGCTCAGTGGGTTATTCATGGGTTAAATTAGCACTAAAATTTACACTTCAGAGTTAATTCTCTGTTACATCATTTGTGCTCATAGTGCTACGCGGCACAACATTCATATGTACCCTTACTTTCTTTTCGCCGCGATTCACCATCTAAATCGACCCCGACTTTCTCTGTCCGGCCTCGTAGCTTAGTCGGCAGAGTAACGGAAGATCTAATCCGGAGTTCGTGGGTTCGATTCCCACCGAGGTCAAAAGAATTTTTCTTTACCTCGTGTGGTTCCCTGATTTCCTTTACTAGGGCTAACGCCCAGTGGGTTATTAAAACATGGGTTAAATAAACACTAAAATTTACACTTCAGAGTTAATTCTCTGTTACATCATTGGTAGCGTGAGAGAGTCTCGATTGCTTGACGGACCTCACTCTTTGTTGGTCACTTGGGAGTTTCTTCTTGTACTCTGTTGTTGAGAAGTTCGAATAAACGGGGTTGATTTAAGGCGTAGGGAACGAACGATTGCTTTAAAATAGCGGTTACTTCGAATTAATCGAGTTCGAAATAGTGGGGTTCGACTGTACTTCAGAATTTCCTACGATATCCTCTGAGCTGTTTTTCTCACAAAAATCTATCTTCAGGAACTTTGAAAGCGTCTTCAATTTCCATTAGATCAGAATTTCGGGCATTTCGAAGC
>JAEMPF020029454.1:0-11612 GCA_022496165.2 Catalaphyllia jardinei | reverse complement strand
GTTAAGGAACTATCAATTCATGTACACTGCGTGTGTCTCGCTGAAAGTATTAATAAATGGGTGGAGAGGATGGCTGTGAGGGGAGGTTGGAGGCCATTATCAGGACTAATTTGTGAAATTGTTAATTCAGTTGGTCAGGGAAATTTTACATTTGTCAGGGAAAAGTCAGGGAAAAGTCAGGGAATTTCAAACACCTATGGCTGTGGCAACCATGATTAGGGTAACTCTATATAAATTTATAGTACTGTACTGTAGTTTAAATCTGAGTACAGCTGCCTGGACCATCACGTGAGTGCCTAAACCAAGTAGCCTCCATTCATTCTGTCTAACAAACAATCTCGTTCCCAGGGTTTCTCATCTTCCTGTCCCCTGGAGCGAGAGGAGAGATACCCTGGGTACGAGGTCGTCGAACAAAGTGTCACTTGTATAACGCATATTCTAGACAATAGTTTTACACCCCGAGAAAACTGGTTAAAAGTTCAGAACTTTGAAAGCGTTTGTTCCTTAAGATTTTGGTTTTGTTCAACAGGATATGTACTTAAATGCTGGAGGTGTGACTGTTTCCTACTTCGAGTGGCTGAAGAACATCAATCATGTCAGTTTTGGACGTCTGACTTGGAAATACGAGAAGGAAGCAAACTTTAACCTTTTAGGTATAAAGCCATTTGTGTTCCTTGCTTGCTGAAACGTTAAAATCTATCGCAAAATTAAAAGAATTGGTTTTTACTGATCTCTCGACACCCATAAGACCATAAGATCAGTTTAAAATAACTTTGGCTTTTCAACGTGTTTTTGGTGACCTGTTCTTTTACATGTACACTGTAGCTGTTCTGTTTTTCGTTAAAACTGTTAGGGCGTGTAGCAGGCGCGGTGGCCTCATGTTAGTACGCTCAGCTCCAAATCGAGCGGTCCTGGTTCGAGCACTGGTCAGGGACATCATGTTGTGTTGTGTTCTCGGGCAAGACTCTCACAGTGCCTCTCTCCACTCAGGTGTATAAATGAGTACCGATTAGACTTAATGCTGGGGGTAACCCTGCAATGGACTAGCATCCCATCCAGGGGGAGTAGAAATACTACTAGTCGCAGAAACCCGGATATGTTCCGCCCTGATGGGTCACTTGGCTCGTAGACGTATGCAGACTTGACTTCTCTTAGCTGTTATGTTTTCCGCTTAAACGGAGGGCGAAAGGGTTTAAAAAACAAATATTACATTTGTTCTGGTTTGTTAATCATTTTGAAAAGCGAATTTGATAGGATACTTACAACGTTTTAACGTCGATTTTTAAAATCAATACTTTCTCTCCCTCAACAGCAAGCGTCCAGGAAAGCTTGGAAAATCATTTTAAATCAGATATTCCTATCAGACCATCGGAGGAGTTCCTTCAAAAGATTGCAGTAAGTTAAACGTTAAAAATAACTACAACAGTTTATAGACAAGTAAAATCCGCCCGAGAAGGGGGAGAAATATTGGGCGTACATTCGAGAGAACGATTTCCTCGCGGCAAAGCTGTGAGGCGAGAGTGGAGCGAGCACCGCGCGCTACTCGTGATATTGCGCTCTTCGCTTAGTTGTTGCATTCTTACCTGTTGATTTAGAGCGAAAAAGACTGTTTACATTCTACATGTATGCCTGTCTTACCCATGGTATTAATATGATCGATAATGCTTCGTGTTCCGCACCCACCGAGTTCGCATCCCCGAACTCATTAGACACTTTCTATCTTGAGTTCGCCTTCACCTTCAATGCAGTAAACATGTTTTGTGTGATTTTGTTTCCTTATGCCCACAATGTTGTGGTTTTTTTTTGCTCGGTAATAAAAAGATCAATTTTAAACACTTGATCGCTAGTTGAGTCGACGTGAGGACTCAGTGGGTGCGAAACCTCCAGAGTAGGCTGAAATGCGGCTTGTGCTTTTCTACTCGTCACCACTCTTACCCATTTTCAAGCTGTAGTTAAGGTTTTCTTTTTCTGCTAGGGCGCGTCTGAAAGAGATATTGTCCACTCCGGATTGGAATTCACAATGGAACGATCAGCCAAGGTATGCAGCATGGCACGTTTCTTACTTTTAGTCTACTACAGTGTACGTAAAGCTATGACTTTCAGTCAAGTCTTAGCAAGGATTATGGTAGTCTCCTACGCAGTTGTTATTCTGGTTGTTGCGCAACGCTCCTCTCAATGAGCACCGTTGCGTGACAACCTAAATAACAGCTAGGTCAGAGACTAGGTGTTTTCAGAAAATTTCAGGAAAAAAATCTTAGGTTACCGTCAAGAACCTTCTCGTTCGACGAACTGATGGTAAAGACGTACTACTCATAGTTCGTCTGCTTGGTTATAACTTGCGCGCTAAAATTCAAATGTAAGAAAAACACTGCCATTTAAAACACTAACGACTGAAGCTTAACCATGCACTCGAATTGACGCGGACATTTTTTGATTTCCGAGCTCTGCTTTCGCGGTTCAACTTATAGGGTCTTCTAAGCAAGTCTTGTCTTTTCGACCGGGGGAAGAACGGATGTCGCGGAAAGAGGCATCTGTTTACTTCGGCCTTCCAGAACAAACAAGGAAGCGAACAGACTATTCAACTAACGAAGAACTTATTGCGCTTTTTGCTTGCAGCAAATCATGCGGTGTGCTGAGGAGTACAACCTTGGACTGGACATCAGGACAGCTGCTTACATTGTGTCCATGGAGAAAGTCTACAACACTTATACTGTGGCTGGATTCACATTCACATAGCCTCTACCAAGGACATTTCAACAATAATGAATTACTAGCTATTTTTTTTACTAAACTGAAATGAATGAATAGATTTGTATCATTTATATGATATTTATTGTGACCAGGTTATTCGCGTCAGCACTACCGTGTCAGCGGTTAGCGTTTGGTGCTAGTCACGTGAATCTTATGTGTAGGACTGAAAGAGATGATTGACAGCCTTCAGTTGGCTTCTCACACGGCTGAATTGCAAAAAATACTGGGTCTGTGCTGCTAGAGTAATGTTGCTTGAAACAGTGCAGCAATGATTATTTATAATGAAATGAAAAGTCAAATGCAAGGCGAAATTAAGATTTGTGAAACTGTGATACTAATAAAAAAAATGAGCGATCTTCCCATTTGCAATGTTAACGGTGCAGAATTTCTCGTTGCTTTTCCTGTAATTCTGAATATCTTACCCTATTTTTTTGTCTGACATTTTCTTTTTCTTCCTGTTTAATTTGATCACTCCCAAGTCGACCAGAGTCTATAGTTGCAGTAAAGTAGACCCGCTATCTTGTCTCCCCAGGCCATTCCTGATTTTTATATGACGATTACTTATTCCATAACAACGCTTTTTCAACAAACAAGCAAGTTTTGATGTGAAGAATATATGATTGAAGAATGATCATCGCAATAAATTTTCCAATTTAAGCAATTGGAAAGAAGAAGCCTGAAAAAAATGAGGGCTTCAACGGTATTCGAACCCGCGACCACCGCGAATAGACCCATTCAAGCGTGACGTCACATCACGTGACTTTGCCAACTGGAGGACAACCTTCAATTTGTTTACAACATGGCGAGGAGTGAAATGTCTTGGCCGAAGGGTTCAGGCGTGATGCTTCTATGGTTGCATGCAGCTGTGCATGGTGTCAACGGTTTACATCCTCCCACAGGACTTTCAGTGCGCAACATCCAATTCGATGGCTCCTCTTAAGGCATCAAAAACATAGGCCAAACTTCTTCACCGGCTGCCACCTATCGTTAACAAGAGCTTTCCTCTAAGTTTCATACGTTGTGATTCCATGTTTTTCCTTGCAGATGGGACATTCATCTTTGTTCCTGAAGTTGCAAATGTGTTTCTCCTGTATGCTTTTCTGCTTCTTGGAAAACCATGATCTGCCTGAGTTTGGTCTAAACTTCCCACAATTTAAAATTTAGGCCATGTCTTTGACTTCGACCTCTGTTTCTAGCCACTTGCCTTAGTCAAAGCAGGTCAATTTCCTTGGGCTGCAACTGTAGCTTTCGTATGCTCCACCATTCAGCGATCATGGAAGGTTTATGTTTTCGAGTGTTTGGAAACCCCGATGAAACACGAAGCACGAGTTTTTGAAATTGCTCTTCAATGGTGCATCATTAACCAAGAACAATGAAAAAATTCTCACTTATTTTGGCATCGTAGGCGGAATATAAATTACTTTTTTTTGGTATTGTTTTTCGGTAATTATTGGCCGTTGTCAAATATTTTAGCAGTGTCACAAGTCGCTGAAGACCGTCATTGTTAAAGCAGAACACATTAACATCCCTTGATCTCAAGTCGGTCATTCATATGGCGTTGTCACGTTTGCCGAATATAGAAGAAGAGGTTAATCTGGTTCAAAACGCGGTACCCAAGTTCACTCAGTACAGAAAAAAATGGGCTTATGGAATGTTCGAAGACGAGTGGCAAAGGCAGCGTCTGGTAAAAGTACCCATTGTCGAGGTCGTTGATTTATTCAAGAACTACGATTTTCATCAAGTTGAGTCGTTGGAAACACCTTTGGGTTCTGTCCTGGTGTACCGGTTCACAAGCGGGGAATTGCCATCGTTCTTTCTTTGTTTAGGAGTCATTGATTAGCTGTTGTGTATTGTTTGGTCCTTTGTATCGGCTCTTGTGAACCGGTACACGAGGACAGAACCCACCTTTGGTGGAGATGAGTGCGTTGTCTGTGAATTATTGGGTTACGAAATTTGTCCAAGAGGTAGCAAAGCACTCAAAAGAACATTACCCTATTTTCTAGGTTTGTTATTTTCCGAACAGCGCTTGATGCTGAATTGAAGGACGTCTTTAAGTAATAATAAAGCTTGTTAATTCATGTTGGTGTTGTTCCATTAATATTTAAATTAGGATAAATTCACCATCAGTGGGGTTTGACATTTTATCAAGCTCTAGGGTTTGATATTTCATCAAAGTATAGTGGAAAAGCCTCTGTCCAGTGTTTCATCGGGATTTCTAAACGCACACATGTGGCCAAATTGGCGTATCCTGATTGGTTTGTAACTTGATGAATTATTAATGTATTTGGGAAGGCTTGATAATTACTAAGAAAGTGCTCAATGTTCCAAATACCTCAAACGCGGTCCCTATACTCTTCGCAGTGCGATAGACAGTCTAACTCTAAAACCCAAGCAAACACGTCAACTCGCTTCGGCTGTGCATGATCTCGATTTCCCAGTGTTCGTCAATCACTGTCACCGTGGCCTCTGAAACGGAACCTTTACTTAGGTATTCGGCTCGATCGTTAGCCAACTTGAATTTTATAACCAGACTAAACACGTGACCATAACATTGCGTAACGTGAGGATTGAGCTGTTATGTTGGACTGAAACATTGAGGAAGTTTATCATCACGCAGATCCGAAGAAATGGAGAATTACTTTTAATGCGCTGTTACAATGTCTGAAATCGAGTACAAGAGTTTAATACGGAAGCTTATAGGTGCCATCCGACATTCGACTTGTTAAAATCCGACATCTGATTTGTAAAAATCCGACATCCGACTTCTGACTTGTTAAAATCCGACATCCGACCTGTACAAATCCGACATCCGACTTGTTAAAATCCGACATCCGACATCCGACCTTTTAAAATCCGACATCCGACTTGTAAAAATCCGACATCCGACTTGTTAAAATCCGACATCCGACATCCGACATCCGACATCTGACTTGTTAAAATCCAGCATCCGACTTGCTAAAATCCAGCATCCGACTTCTTAAAATCCGACAAATTCAGTTCGACATCATTGTTGGCTCAGGTCGGCAGGGAGCGCTCAAAAGAAGATGGCGGCGACTGACAGATAGTTCTCCTTTTCCCAGGAGTTAATATCCTTCTTTTTGTTCATTAGAAAATGAGGGCTGCCACTGCAGTGTTTTGTCTGTGTATGTTTATCATTTTTTTTTTTATTTTTTTTTTTTATTTTATTTTTTTTTTTTGACAATACAAAATTACATTTACAGATAAAGGTATTATACAAAAAAGAAAAGTCTACTACTGCTATCTCTATATATTGGTCAACCAAAAAGGAAAACAAAAATTACAATATTTACATATTTCGCTTCCTGGTACTGTAAACAGCCTGTACGGCCGATCTATAGCCTTCTACTAGTAAATTAAACTATTGACTGTAAAGGTTTTTTGTTGTTATTGTTGTTGTTGTTGTTTTTTTTTTTCTTTTTACTAAACTATTCTATAATCCAACTAAGTTAAGTAATACCTTCAAGACGATATTTACGCTCGACCTTCTGGACGAATTCTTTCAAGGAGATGGATTTCTCGTTTGATTTATTTAAATGTAAATAATGATGCATAAAGAGGATAGTATAGTTAAACTTTCCCGTTGTTTTCTTATCGTAACAGTTGCTTAATACCCCAAACAGAATTTCTTCTGTTGTCGGGATGATTCGACACGCGTTGGTTGAATTAAACCATTGGAGAACATTAGTTACAAAAGTCTTCGTGAAAGTGCATTCAATAAATGTGTGTTCGATGGAATCATTTTCTCCGCAGTACAGACAATCTTCATCGTTCTTAATACCAAATTTGAATAGTTCTCTTTTTGTTACAATAATTCTATGTATGAACTTGAAATGGAATTCTCTGAGTTTATTTTCTTTACAAACAGTTTTTAGTGACTTAAAGATATTTGGCCACACATCCTCATTTAATGAGAGCCTCCTACTCCATTTAGTAGGACCAGAATGATTACCCGTGTGGGTTTTGTTGTTTAGTAATTTGTAAAAGTCCTTGGATCTAGCTTTATCCAGATGAATTTCAACGTTATCGTTGAGTTTAAATATTTCGTCACCACTTGTGAAGGATTGCTTGTCGAGAGCCACATTGTCGTTTGCCTTTATCAAAAAGCGAGTTGGTATGGCGCTTATTACTTGGTAATATTGAAGAAAATTAGTCTGACAACTGTATTTATCAGAAAATTCCTTAAAAGTTAAGAATTTTCCGCTTTCATTAAGAAGATCGTTAACGAGAACAACTCCTCTCTTAAACCATTCATGAAGATATACTGGCCTCCCGCCAACTAATATGTCCTTATTGTTGAATAAAACTAAATCCTGTTGTTGGCCATATCCATAAAGAGTTTTCAGTTCACTGAAAGACTCAAGGATAGTTTTGTAAAAAACCGGTAGTTGGTCAAAGTATTTTACATTGTAATTGCACCTGAGTAGGAAATTTAATCCTCCAATTTTTCTGAAGTAGTGATCTGGAACTGTACACCAATTCTTCTTGCCTGCGGACAGTAACCTAGGTATCCAAGCAAGTTTGAGTGATTTAAACATTAAACCTATGTCAGTCATACGTAATCCTCCTTTATTAGTATCTTGGTATAGTCCTGATCTTTTTATTTTGTCTTTCTTGTTTCTCCAAAGAAATTTGAAGCATTTGGTTTTAGCCGAGTCTTCGATTCCTGCGGGGACGTCGAGATTTCATGCGGAATAAATTAGCTGAGATATCCCGAGTGTTTTGATTAACATAACTTTTCCAAAAAGAGTCAGATCTCTAGAATTCCACATGTCGAGTTTTGTTTGTAGTACTTTCAGTTTTTGATTGAAATTAAGTTCATCATTTCCTTTGCCATCGTACGAGAAATAAACGCCGAGTATCTTGACGGGACTACGCGTCCATTTCATACCAAGGGGTTTGCACTTACTCTTTGCCCATTTCCCAAGCCAAATCGCTTTTGTTTTCTTAACATTTAGACATAAACCAGCTATCTTCCCAAACTCTTCTACTATTTCTAAACCTCTTCTCACAGAGGCCAAGTCAGAAGTGAATAAGTTGATGTCATCCGCAAAAAGCGACAGTTTGACCTCATTTCCGAACAACTTAATTCCTCTGAATTCTGGGTCTTGTCGGATTTTATGCGCCAGGATTTCTGCTGAGAGAATAAACAAATAGGGAGACAACGGACAGCCCTGTCTCACACCTTTTGACGGTTTAAACCAATTAGTAGCAAAACCGTTGTTAAGAACGGCACTTTCTATGTTCGTATAGAAAGTGCTGACCCACTTTTTAACGCCTGTGCCAAAATTAAAATAATCTAACGTCTTCATTATGAAAGGCCATTCAATGGAGTCGAAAGCCTTGTGGAAGTCTAACGATAATAGTATTCCAGGTATATTTTGCACTTTGGTGTATTCCATCATATCTGATATAAGCCTAATGTTCTCTCCAATATATCTACCTTTCACAAAGCCCGTTTGATCCGAATGGATTAGTTTGGGGAGTACCGACTCAAGACGTTTGGCTATAGCTTTTGTTGCTATCTTAAGATCAACGTTTAGCAGTGTTATAGGCCTCCAGTTTCCTAATTCAAGTAAAGAGCCCTCTTCTTTGGGGATCAAAGTAATTACCCCTCGTCGTTGTGAAATAGTAAGTTCGTTAATCGCATGAGCTTCATTAAAACTCGCTATAAGATCGTTTCCTAACATATCAAAAAAGGCTTTATAGAATTCAACAGTAAAACCGTCTTCACCAGGAGATTTATCATTTTGGAAAGTTTCTAAAACCTTCTGGCATTCATCGAATCTCAAAGGACCTTCTAGACTATCGCGATCATCGTCTGAAAGTTTAGGTATCTGTAGATTCTGAACAAAGCTGTCGTACGTATCATCGTTGAAAGGTATTTGTGATGTAAGTAGGTCTTTGTAGAACGCTTCAATGTGATTGAGGATTAAATTCTCATTACTTGTGGTTGAACCATCCTCGAGTCGTAGTTCACTTATGGTTTTTTTGTTGTAATTTCGTTTTTCTAGATTAAAAAAATATTTTGTTGGACGTTCTCTATTTTCTATCCAGCGACACTTTGCCCGAAACATAGCCTGCCTTTCTCTATCCTCGTAAATTGATCGGAGTTCTGTTTTGAGGTTATCGTACTCTTGCAATACACGATCTATATCGCTAGAGAAGAAATTATTGCAAATAATAGCGTCCAAATGGTCTAACTGCCCTTTGATTTCTTTTTCCCTAAGATGCGACGCCTTAGCTTTGTGTTTTGTATATGAAGTGGTAGCACTTCTTATTTCCATCTTAATCATCTCCCAAAAGAGCCTTTTATCTACTAAATGTCTGTAATAATTCCGAGCTTCTGCGTACGTGTTCCGAATCATAACTATGTATTGTTCATCATTTAACAACGTGTTATTAAATTTCCACAGGCCAGGGCCTCGAGGGGTTTCTCTTGACCAGGACAATGAGATGTAGATTGCATTGTGATCTGGTGCTATGGAAGGATAGATTTCAGAATTCTTAACACTTCTTGTAAGGTTTTTGGCTACTAGGAAAAAATCTAGTCTCGATTTCATTCTTAGGCTTTTTGACTCATAGGTAAATTTGCGAAGCTTTGGGTAGCGTACCCTTTGAATATCAACTAGGTCAAACATGTCCTTGGTTGTCAAAACAAGGTTACTGTAATTAGATGGCTTCCATGGCGTCCCTCCAATTTTATCTTTTCTTGAGAGTGTACAGTTCCAGTCACCACCTACAATGAGTGCCGTGAGTTCTGTTTTATCAATAATACAATTGTTAAGTTCTTGCATAAACTCCAGCTGATTACTTTGGTTGTTAGGTGCGTAGATATTGCATAATGATACCTTTTGGGACCCCAGAACAATGTTTACTAGAATTATTCGACCTGAAGTGTTGGCATAAGAATTGTCAATTTGGAAGTCTACAATAGGGTTGATTAGGGTACAGACACCTTTACTATGTCTAGTGCCGTGGGAAAAGTAGATTTTGCCACCCCATTCATTTTTCCACGTACTTTCATCGGCCGGTTCTGAGTAGGTTTCTTGTAGGAAATAAACATTTGCTCTTTGATCTTTCAGGTAAGAAAATATACTTCTCCTTTTGGTTTGCTCTCTAATTCCCCGGACATTTAAAGAGAGAACACTTAAATTAACAGCAGTATACATAAACAAACACAGGTATAAGCTATGAAAAAAAAAAAAAAAGAAAGAGTAAAAACCAAAACAAAAATTAAACAAAACAGATAAAGACGTCCAAGCAAAAAGGGACAAAAGTAAACAAATGCAGTTAAAGAGACTTTCTCCTTTCAAGTTCCAGTCCTTCTCTGTCCCCAATTTAATTTCTCAAGCTTATCCGTTTTTCTCGATCAGTCCTTCATAAATGGCGATTGCTTCAGATTGCATCAAGATCTTCTAATTCGTATATTCTGATAGGGGAACCGTTTGGTGATGTTTTAACGAAAATTTTCCCATCAAGCGTCCAAACACTCAACAACAAGCCGTCCTTTCTCATTTCATTTGCCCTGTTGACGATCTTCCGTCTGTAGGACGTAAGGTTCTCATTTAAAAAGATTCGCGTTGCTTCTGCTCGTGTTGCCGAAGTCGCTGAAGGAAATAAATCTGATATTTTTACGTTCTTAAGTTTTGTTCTTTCTCTATAAAGCTGCGTTTTTACCTTGTGACTGACGAATTTTACGATAATCGCCTTCGTACCTTTGTTTCGCAGTTTGTGGCTTATCTCTACATCCTGAGATTGAACAGGAACTTCAAGCGCCCCAGCTAGTTTCAGAACCACCTCTTCTGTTGAATTGTAGGCGCTTTCGGGGATTCCATGTATTTCCAAGCTGTTCTTTCGAGTATATTGCTCTAATTGGTCTTGTAAATCATACAGTTCGGCGATTTCTTCGCTTTGCTCATCGATGATTTTCCTGGCAGCGACAAGATCTTTTTCATTGCTTGCACATTGTTTTTCAAGACCGGCCAGCGTAGTTTTTAACGAAGCTATTATTGACCTTTGTTCCAGGACTGTTTCCTTCAATTGGACAACCTCCCTTCTCGTTTCTTTGTTCTCTCGCAGGATACTTTGTATACTTATCTGTATGTCCACCAGCATTTCTTTAAGCTCTGTAAGGGAAGGCTCGTCCGTTGTTTCCAGGTTTTCATCGTCGAGGGTGAGATTGTCTTCAGAACTGTTCAGCTCGGTCGCCATGTTGGCTCGCTTCGAAGTGTTGACCTCTTCTTCGGTTGAACCGCGTTCTTCTCGTTTATGTTTCCCTCTGATTGTGAAAGTGGGCATCGGCAAGACTGAACAATACTTAACGAAGGATTACATGTTGTATATCTTACCATAAAAGATATTTGGAGACAGAAAGTGCGCTCCTTCAAAAAACGTGCCACAGCACACAGGATCCACGCATGCTCCCCATGTTTATCATGATACAAATGGTTGACAGGCCAAACACGACTGCTATTGGTCAAGATAGAGAAACTTTGACCTTCGATCAAAGCTTTGCTTTATTTAAATGTCTCTGTTCCCGCGAAAGTCTGTAGACCGTTTTGCGTGGTGTATATGCCATTAGTCAGCTTGGTTCAGGCAACACCATGGTTTCGATCTTCCATGTGGAACTAATCAATTGCCGGTATATCTAAAATACTCTGTATACGTCTGAAGCTGCTAGCGCAACTCGTTCACATTGGAATGTAAACAGTCTGCTGCTTTGAACTAACTTCTCGTGGCTTGTACCCTCGTGACGGATCGATAATGCCGGGCTATGACAGCCAGCCAATGGCTGAGTCAGTCGAATATTCGACTGATCCAGTCGAATATGCGACTGAACT
>JAEMPF020000057.1:0-11614 GCA_022496165.2 Catalaphyllia jardinei | reverse complement strand
TTTATCACACCATCTTTTACATAAGTAGCTACCCAATGGCTTCCACTAATATATGATGGTTCAAGATTGTAAATAAATAATGCTTGGTTGTGATTATGAGGAACATTACCATCTCTTGATAAAACATCATTGATTGGGATGTTGAGATATCTGCACCATTTTAGTAGATCATGATTGCTTAATGGTATATGTTTATGAAATTTTGGTTTTACAATATTGCCCCCACGAGTGGAATGTTGTTGAACGGGCTGTTTGGACCTACAAGGAGACCTTCTCCTTCCTTTTTTTGTTGTTCTTTTTTTTTCTTTCTTTTTTCTTTTAAATCCTACAAGGGCCTCAAGATGGCGTTTTTGTTTGTTTGTGAGTTTTGCATCTAAGAATGCTTTTAATATTGGTTGAGGGACACTTTCAATTCCATAATATCTGATTTGACCTTTATTTAAACATTGATCCATTGTTCCTTTAGTTCTATTTTTTGGTGTCTTTCCAATTCCACAATATGGACCCTCTGATTTTTTGGTTCCGTAACCGATTGTATTATCCCATGACCCAAAAAATGGTGGCGGCCTATATGCACCTATTCTCGGAGCTCCTCTTCCACCTTTTGGTGGTGCTCCAACTTTAGGGGCACCTCTTCCAGTCAAAGCTTTTAAAACCATTGGAATCCCAATACTGGCAAGTAGAGTACCAAGGAAACCACCTGATTGTTTTTTTGTTGGTCGTATATGAACACCTGAACCTGATTGAAGAGCGTTCAGTATATCTTTCTTTTGTTTTACAATTAGAAGATGTTTGAGTGCAATAAGCTTCTCAATCTTATTTTGTGGAATTAGGAAACCTCCACTTTGTCCTTTTCCGAATATCTTTTTGACAATTTGCTGTGCTCCTGCACTAGATGCCCCTACTAAAGCTGATAATCCAATGGTTTTTGCAATTGTTGGTCCAAATGCACGCGCAAGAGCTAGAGCTGAAGTCAACAAACTGCCACCAACTTGCTTTCTGATATTAGTCTTGGAAAGTTTGATATCCATACCCTTATTCAATTGCCGATTCTTTTCCAATCTCTTTTTTACTGTAGCTGGGACATGTAGAGTGTCATTTCCATTAAGAGAGTCATTAGTTAACCTTAAGACGACTGTTTCTCTTTTACTATAAGCATCACCAATATTCTTCTTCTGATTTTTTGATAGTTTAACATTTATTGCAAAAAGCTGCGTCATTTCTTGTATATAATATATGTTATATAATTTTCTATTACAACACATATCTGAATTAAGAATGTCTCATTTTTGCTTTTATACTATAACCAATTCATTTCCCACCTTGTCGATGATGATAGTCTCATCATATAAGACGACGGCGTGGACACGGAAATTTGCAGCACTATTTGCGCTCAGTTTATACCTGAATATCAATTGTTTCGGGTCTCTAGTTACTTTTTCTGTTTGATAAGACAAATCAAAATATATGATAGAATAGAGAGAGTTGTAATTAGACATATTGAGTTGGGTACCACTATTGTAATTATTCTTTCTCATTCCATATGACATCACATCGTTGAAGATCCTTACTTTTGATTCTGTATCGTATTCAGTTTCTGGATAGAATACTCCATTTCCATATTCCAATCTACATGACGAGAGACTGCTATTATTATTAGCCGCATTCAGTTTGAAAGTATCAAAGTGGTAAGGATTTGTATCTTCATTGTTTGTTTTATTTCGTTGGAGGTAAACAAAGACGGAAACAACATTGTCAATACTTGGTGATATCTGGAAGAATCCACTGCTCTGTGTTGGATTGGAAGCTGAATACAATTCTCTTTTATACATCCAAGAACCTTTTGACAAAAAGGATGCAATAAACTTATCGTATAAAGTGTCCTTTGGCACTAGTCTCGGAACCCAAAGTAAGAATCTATTAACAACCACTCGACTAGCAGCTGCTGCGGCTGCCTTACATATTAATTCTTCGTCATTCTGTAACTGTATATCTAACTGAAGTTGCATTGGGACCAACATTTTATCATGTAACTCTTCAAAGAAACCGTATCGATTAAGAGGTATAATTACATTAACATCTTGGGAAGCATCCTCAGCTCCACCACCTTCACCAATTCTTTTCGTTAAATTTCGTCTAACCTCAAATCCTGTATTTCCAACAGCAGTCATATCAGCATTTGCTACATCTAAATACCAAAAACTATCTTTAGCCACCGATCTGCTGAAATCATCACTGTATTCCAAGAGGTTCTTAATAAAAGTTACTTTATGAAGATTATCAGTTTCGTATACAATCTTACCAGCACTCTTTATTGTCAAATGGTTAATTATTGAATGAGCTCCATTAATAACTGTTGATCTGGTTGCATCTGGAAGACCTGTACCATCAGCCAATACCTGTAACTGAAACTGCACCTCAAAATAAGCATTATACCAATCATAGAACGCAGACCTGTCATTGATTGTAAACTTATACCCATTTTTTGTTGGCGTTGACCATTAGCTGGGATGTTAATAACATCATTCAACTGAAATCGAACCAACTCATATCTTTGCAAATATTCACTTGTTCTGAAAGCCATTATATTAATATATTATATAATTTTTCCTCCTTCTTCCTGATCCTGATATCAGTCTATCAATTATCATATCTGTACTTTCTTCTCGCTGTGATGGAACTATTTGTCCTACATCATCAATTCTCATATTCCTAAGCTTTTTCATTATCAAGTCTCCTGACTTCTCAGATGTCTTTTTACCCACCCTTTCACCTACTGATTTTAATGCTTTCTCACCTGATTTCTTGGCGAACTTTTTTACAATAGATGACGCGGCACTCTTCATTGGTTTGAAAATATTATCAACGATAATTCCTGATCCTACATGTTTATCCACAAAAATACCAAGTTTTGGATGATAAACCCTAGTGAATTCAAATGGTTTCATTATAACATTATGTTATATTATTCTATCCTTTTTAGAATTAATGAAAAAGATGTATCAGCTCCATTCAGGTTAATTAATCTCCTTTTTCCATCTGTAATGTGTATCCTGATACTGTTTATAGTATTCTTGTTGATGGGATTAAATGTAACTCTTCTTGGTTCAATTGTAAAAGAGTAACTAGGTTGAAGCACACTGGTTGAGAAGGAATAAATGATGTCTGAATCTTGACCGTCTACAAGTGAATCATTGATGAGGTCGCAGTGGATATTAAGAATGTCTGTGTCCTGGCTGAGATTAGGCACTTTTGGTCCTATATTCTGTTCACTCTTCAATATTTCTTTATCAAACCCAATCAAGTCATTGAAATTGCTTGCAGTTAAATCAAGTTGATAATTCTTGGCTAATGTGACTGTAACCCTGAATGTTGTATTATCGAATTCGAGAGTGATGGGATACTCATTATTGTTAGCACCATCTTTGACAATCTTCGTTATTTCCTTAATGTATGTATTAAAGTCAGTATAGTTCCAGACTCCTTCTGGGAAAGTGATGTTGGTAAAGTTTGAGCCATTATCAGAGCTGTACTTTTTTAGCTGATTGTTGTATGATGAATTTACATTGAACCATGTGAATGACATGTTAATGATTCGGTTCAAACCAACTACATTTTGAATTTGAATTCAGTTATAAAATTCTGAGGAGTGTTGTTTCCTTGATATTTGACGCTGTATGATGATAACTTTACATAATTATACTTTGAAATACTGATTATACAATTTATTAAATTGTTGTCTATTGATTGTTGACATTCTCAATAATGTGTCCAATATACTAACTCCTGTATTTCTCATCTTAATTGATGTGTTGCCTGCAACGGTTTCACCAATGATCAATTCTAATTTCTTGAGAAGCTGTTTGGGATTGTTGAAAAACATAACATTTCCACCTCTCTGTCTTCTTCCTCGGCCTCTAATACCAGTACCGTTTATTGTTTGCAGTTTATTCTTATGATGAGTAATGTATTCATTCAATACACCTCTTGTATTATTTATCCGTTTGTTTAACAACTGCCTCTCAGCTTCTGATATTTCTCCCCTATTGTATTTTTTTGTAACATCTGCCTTATAACCTGAAAATTGTCTCCTCTTATATTCCGCATCCTTTAATATTTTACTTAGATATCTTTTACTTTTTTTGGGTGTCATTTGCGGCTGATTGAGAACCTTATCAACACTCTCATAGTTCGTTAGATCTAATTCCTCCAACGTTTCTCTATTTTCATCTTCATCATCTATTGCATAATCAACTTCTTCATCATCATCGTATTCAGGTGGCTGCTCTTTAGGATCTTGGGGAAAATATTGGGGATCAACATAAATCTCCCTCTTTCCTTCCAAAAGATCCTCCAACGATTCTTCATATGTTGGTGGTTTTGGTACTATTTGTTTCTCCTGCTGTGGTGGTATAGGTTGTTCATCGAAAAGATCACCCAAATTCATGTCTTCAACTTCATCATCAATATCAATACCGTAATTTGGAACTTCCCCTTTCTTCAGCGGTCTTTTTCTCCTTTGAGGCATCCTTAAATTCAAATTACTGTCAATTACATCATCTAATTTACTTGTCACTGGTTTGAATACCTTTTCGAATGATGATTGGCTTGTCTCCTGACCGATTTTATGCTGTGTGATTAGATCATGGACGTAATTAATTTTATTCCCTAATTTAGTTTTACTTTTTGCAAGTTCTTTCCATTTAAGCAAACTCATTTTTGTTATATTATTACGTTATATAAAAATGATAAATCATATACAAAAAACAACGTTTAACACCGTGTTAAACACCATATTAAACACTATGTTAAACACCATGTTGAACACCATGTTGAATTAATATACTAATATAATATAATGAGAATACCGAATTATGATGTTAAAGACGATGTGGTCTCAAACTTTAGACAACTATATGATTTCATGCCTCATCAATGTTTTCGAATGCTGATTTGCGGTCCAAGTGGTTCGGGAAAAACAAACACATTAATGCATATGATCTACAATCTGCTTTATTTTGATAAAGTTTATCTGTATGCTAAAAATTTAGAACAGTCCAAGTATCAAAATCTCATGGATGTCTTTCAACCAATAAGCGATGATGTTGGTTATGATGTTATTGAAGCAAGAAATGATGAAATTATTCCAGTTCAAGATCTTGACTCTGACTCACAAAAAATCGTCATTTTTGATGATTATGTATGTGATAAAAACCAAAAACCATTAATCGACTATTTTATACGAGGAGGGCATAAAAATTGCAGTGTGATTTATCTGAGTCAAAGTTATTATAAGACGCCAAAAGACATCAGATTGAATTGTTCTCACTTCTCCATTTATGAGTTTCCAAGTGCTAATGAGAAGAGTTTAATTTGTCGTGAAAGCAGTATTTTAAAAGAATCATATGAAAAAGCAACTAAGGAACCATATTCCTTTGTTTATATCGATAAGCCACGAAAATTCACCACTAAAAATTTCAATGAAAAAATATAATCTATAAATATAAATGAGTTATTCAAACGGACTTTTACCTTCATCATCATCAGCCATTGGTAAACGTGGACTACCTGGGTTACCTGGTGTTGGATTCAATTTAACAGACGATGGTAATTATGATATTGAAGGGAAGCTATTAACTAATATTGGTGAGTCTACTGACGACAATGATGCAGTTAGTTTAAAAGTGTTGAAAGAACATACTAAAGTCAGTCAAAATAGTTATCATTTACAACCAAGTTTCCAATTTTATAAAGACTTTGGTGACAAGAGTCAATTAACTGTAAAACAACCACCAAATACATCACCAGACCATTTCTTTCAAAATCATAAAGCGCATAATGATGCATATATAATTGAGAGAGAAGGTTATGATACTGGTTTTGGTGGGCAAGCTTGGTCTAGTATAAAAATGAAAGGTAATCAATTAGAGAATGGTAGTTACACTTCTATTTTTGAAATATTTGTTATTGGTGATGCTGGTGGTTTTCTTGTTGATGATACAATAATTTTCAATGTCCATGGTGACAGTCATTTCATCATAAAAACATTTGACAGTGATAAAATTGATGGTAAATACACCAAATCAATCATTCAATTCACAACTGATGGAAGAGCTGGAGTAGATGATGGGATAAGATTTCAAATCAGATATTATGGTTCTCAATACAATAAAAACATTAAATTTCTGTTTTATTCAAGAGTGGTGAAGGGTAAATACTCAACAACTTTCGACCATACTATTTTTAATGTCCGTGATGTTGTTGATAATCATATAATTCTCTATTTTGAGAATTTAAATCTCAATGGCAATCTTATTGATGGTTTAGGTGATCCTGTAGCATACGATAATGCTGCTAATAAGAAGTACGTTGACACTGAAATAGCAAAAGTCCATATAGATACTACACCATTACTTCCCAGAGATGGTAGTAGAAAAATGACTGGTGATTTAGATATGGATAAAAATCACATTCTATCTGTGGAAAATTTAGATGATCATAAGGTTGATGATGCTTTGGAAGTTAGAGCCAGAGATTTGAGAAGCGTTGTTACCAAAGGATATCTGAATGAAAATTTTCTCAAAATGGTGGACAAAGACGGTAAAGAATATTATGATCTGAAACAGAATATAATAAAAAACTGTGAACCTTACTATGATGGACTTTTTGATGATAACAGTTTAGTCAGCAAAGCATTTGTCGATTCTCAAATTGCTAAAATACCACATGCTGCGAATACAGACAAATTTATTAATGTTGATGGCACAGTAGCAATGAATGCAGGTTTTAATGTTGGTGGACATTTCATTGATAATGTTAAAACTGTTGTTGAAGACGATGGAGAAAATCCAAATTATGAACAAATAAAACATAAAGCTGTTAATTTTGAACTTTTAAAAAGTACACGAGACTATTTAGTCCGTTTCATTTCTGAGATAGATTACTTATTAACAGATGGAAGTGAAGCAATGACTAGGAAATCAAAATATAATTAATTTGAAAGAAGCAGAAGATCACCAAGCCACATATGCTGCTAATGTAAAATTTGTCGCCAATGCAATTTTTGATAATAATACAGTTATAAATGGTATAATTGATAAGAAAATTAAAGAATCAGAAGAGAATTCAATTGAGTCCATTGAAAAAGAAAATGTATTCAAAAGAGTGATGGATAATGATGAGTTCAAAGAAGATGATGATGATATTCATAAAATTGGAGTTCAGAATAAAGATTTTCATTCAGTGAGTAAAAAGACTTATGAATTCAAGATTGATTTTGATTCAGACATTGGTTATTACAGCACCAGATTGTCAATTGATTTGGTATATTTACCAAAAGGCTCTTACACAATGGTTTATGAAATGTATGTTGAAGATGGTATTACAATTGATGAGATAAATGCATCAAGTGGAACTCTCTCTGTTGGAAAGATTAATTCTAGAATAGATGGAACCAAGACACGTAGTATCATCCATTTTTCTAAATATACTATATTTCCTAGTTTTGATGATTTAGATATTGATATAGGATTGAAAAGTAAAACTGATCCACAAACTACTATTTTTGTTATCGTTTATGGTGTCAAAGGTATAGTTAATGATGTACTAGTAAATTTATGGGATCGTCTTTATTATTATGATGATGATCAAATCAAATATGACGCATCAATTGATATGAACAATAAAGACATTAAAAATGTTAGAGAGTTATCAATAAATTATAAATTAGACATGAAAAACAGACAAATAAAAAATCTCGAAGGTGGGAATGAAAATGGTGATGCCACCAATATACAACAGTTAAATGAACTGGAAAGTACCATCGCAAATTATGTTTCAAGTGAAATTAAAAAAGCAAATACAGCAATTGAAAATATCAATCCAACAAATGGTTATTATTACACAAATGAATCTGTAGTCAAATTTCCAGCTAATGTTAATAAAAACAAAATTAGAACAACAAATAACATTTCACCAAGGTTGATATTAGATCTTGGTTATTATCATTTAATATACACAGATTTATACAAAGGAGAGGAAGGTTTTATTTATATTGATCATCATGCTTGGAGTGGTTTGAAAAAGCCACCAACTATTTTTGAATTGAAACTAATTAAAAAATTAGATTGGACACCAATAACAATCAACACAATAATTAAAATTGATCATATATATACAAATAATTCATCTCGTATTTATTTAGAAACACCTTCGAATATTTTATTGAAGGGAGCAGGATACAGCACATTTTATATTAAATATTTACACGCTTAAATTATCCAATTAATATATATATGAAAGAGTCAGGAAAAAACATATTCAACTGGAATCATATTTCAGATGAATTAACAGAAGAACAAGTAAATGAATTAAAATCTTACTACCGCGCATATCATAAAAAGTGTTTTGCTCACAAGCTGGCATTGAAACGTTTCAAGGAATGGAAATTATTAGGCAACTCATTGTCCATCATATTTGCATCTGGAAGTTTAGCAAGTAGTATTGCAACTGGTGGCATTAGTTTGATTGCAATCAGTACAGCAGCACTTTTTATTCAAGGTTGGATGAAGCATAAAAACCTTGATCTTAAGATCCAAAATTGTACTTACGCTTACCAAAGCTATCAACATCTTCTGAATGAGATAAAGGATATGATGAGAAGTGGAAATTACAATTCATGTCAAATTCATAATACAATGAAGAACATTGATGATTATGTGACAGACAACAGTCCTATTATTGATAAGTATCTTTGTAAATACAATGAAAAATTCACTTGTTAATTATCAACTGGATTCTATCACCAATTAATGATTGAACCTTTTCCCAAAATTGTTTATAATATCTGATTGTCCTCTTCGACTTTGTTACTTGGATATCTTTGTAAGGAAGCCCGAGCATTTTAAATAATTGCTTTATAATAAATTTAATACTAATCATTCGTTTACGCTTATCATTAACTTTATTTAAAACGCTGTCAATTTCAATAAATACTTCCTGAATCTGATCCCTTTGTTTAGGAGTCAATTGGATATTATTCCTAATATAGATATTATCTAACACATTCTTAATATGATATTCTCGATGATATACTGATTTTTGTCGTATCAAATACATTTTGTTATAAAAGTTAATGTCCTCATTAAAAAAAACATAACCATTAACTAAACCACAATTCAAACAGGTATTCATACCATTTATAATTTCCAAATCCTTTTTATCACAACATTTTTCAACTTCTTTACTAAATATTGTTAATTGTTTAGAACAAAATGGACACATCATTTCATTATTATTAATAAATTCATCGTGAATAACAGTGTTGCAAGTCATCTTATATTATTATATGAGATTAGATTTAATACTATCCCAATTTACTTCAAATCTCAACTTTTGTAATATATATGAGTTCAATATACATTTATACATCAAACAAAACTCACCACCACATTGACATTTTATATAATATGTTTTGCATTTCTCTTTACAAATATCACATTTTTTTGTTTTAAACAGATTCATTATATATTATAAATAGAAAATAATTTATATTCTTCCCAATAATTTTCAAGGTTTTGGTGTCCAGACTGATGTCCCGGGTTTAGGTCTGTCTCCACATTTGATTTCAATATTTTATTCCTATATTTGATTTAAGGTTTGGTTTAGTATTTGGTTTTTATTATTTAGTATTTGGTTTTTATTATTTAGTTTTTCCAGCAGTTGATTAATTGTTGGAAAAATAGTTTAGAAATATACTATAAAAAATAATATACAAAAAGTGAAGCAGTCGGCAGAAACAAATATTGAAAAAATATAGTATAAAAAATAATATGCAAAAAGTGAAGCAGTCGGTAGAAACAAATATTGAAAATGCGCTTATACCCCCAACTACTATACTACTTCCTTGTTTTCATACATTCCCAAAACATGGTAACGAGAATGTCGTTTTTCATCGTAAAAGCTACTTGGGAATTTTCACTAATTCTCGTTGAAAGACTATACACTGAATGAAATGTAGATTAAGAATCGTTTCGGCAACTTTTCCTGTTGTCATGGTAGTAAAGTGTGTTATTATTGTATCGAGCATACAATAAGTAGAGATCTTATTATCACAATAAAAAATTAAACGAGTTTTTAAGTAGCAGGGTTGTTACCAAGATGGGTAGTAAAACTAGTATAGTTTTAATACAATCATTGATGACTGTTGATTTTAACATTGAATCCTAGTTGAAATAGTGATTTTCGACGAAGCGAACGTCAGCCAAGTCCGCTCTCTACATGGGCTATTGTCTGATTTCTCGAGAGTCTAGCTACCGAATGTCATTATTTTTAGTTAACGCTGTGTGTTGATACTGAATATTATAAGTTAGTAGAAGAGATTTTTTCCAGTGAAAATATTAGTTGCGTTATTTTTTATGAGCAATTGTTTTTCTATGTAAATACACTTTTCTTTTTTTACAATGTACAGAAATAAAGTATTTGAGAGTTATTTTTGGTGTTGTTTTCTAGTCTTACTTTTTCTTAATAAAGTTCATGAATTTTCATCCAGATTCAGCGCCACCTTAACTTTTCGGAAATTTAAGGTGACTCTGAACGCACAAGACGGAATTTCTTTAAACTTTACAAAAAGTTGCAAATAACATTCTGATCACAATTCCAAAATAAAAATGGGGGCCACCAAGCTCTTTTTCAGTAATAAGCACTTAAAGCTACAATTTATGGCGCGTTCCTTTCGGACGATCTGGATCAGGATTAATGATCCAAAATCAATCGGACATGGTGCATCGATCCAGATTATCCCAAAGGAACGCACTCGAAGTGTAGTTTTCAATCGCGGGTTCGCCCGCGATGGAATATGGCGGCTGCTTCGCTCGCCCGCTTACGAATCCCGCCAGCTACGCAGGCTAAAGTGTAGTTTAACGGTTTATACTGTTGCTATGGTAACCTATCAGCATAAAAGTTACTGTTGCTGGTTTACCAGTGGCCGGGCATTTATGTGATTGCAACAAAGCCGTTTCACTCACGTGGCAACATCCATGTAAATTTATTGGAACAAAACAAAATATGTATACGTAAGAGTTAAACATCCACCGATTGATATTGTTTTGGGACACCAAATGAAATATGGCTGTCGTGAAGTCACGTGGAAACACTTGATAAACAGTGGTACAGTGGAACCTGTCCTCAGTCGTGGCGAATTTCCCACTCGCTCTCACCTCGCCACGCGCTCTCACCTCGCCCCGTTTTGCGCGCTTTATGAAGTTGTAAGAAGACAACTGGGGACGAGTCAGCAGTGGAACGCGATTAATATCGTCACCAACGGGCCATAAAAAATTAATTTAAGGTCATTCTGGTATGATTACAGACCGAATTGCACTCCACTCAGTCCTATTACCATTATAAATTCGCCATGTTTTCAGTATGCGCGTGCACGAAGCCGCACTAAATGATGCCATAAATTATGCGCAGTAGGGATGCGCAATGCAATACTGGGGAATTACCTTAACGGGGGGCTGTATTAGTGGGGCAGGGTCCAAATTCATTTCATGACTGTTCTATTTTAAGGGACATCTGGGCAGACATCACAATTGCACTTCTGAACAAATGGTCTTTA